>PVLD010005118.1:85475-116257 GCA_004027595.1 Dinomys branickii | reverse complement strand
TTGTGTATTCATCTCAGATGCCCATTTCTGGATTGGGTCTTTGAATTTGGACAGATACATGTTTTTTAATTCTTTGTATGTTCTAGATAGAAGACCTTTGTCTGAAGGACAGCCAGCTAGGATTTTTCCCAATTTGTGGGTTTTCTTTTTACTTTGCTGGTGATTTCTTTAGATGTACAAAAACTTTTCAGTAGGATGAACTCATTTAATTTCAATGTATTACCTTTTAGTGTGTATTTCATACAGAGAGTACATCCTAGTGTTATACCTCTTAATCCAGTGTGGAAAATTTTTCTGCCTTTTCTTAAAATAAACTACATAAACCATCAACACAATACATGTACTGTATAATTATGATTTATATTTATAATTAATGCATTTGGATTTTGATCTGCTATTCTATTACTTCTGTTTATACTCCAACTGTTTTAAGGGTCCCTATAATTTGCCTTTGTTATGCACATGCATAGTTGCCCCCTGCAAAGCCTCATGTGGTCATAGGTGGGAGTCTGGGAAGGTAGTTGGATCTACAGTGTGTGATTCTGGGGTTTAGGGTTCCCTACCTTGGGTGTGGGTAGCACCAAGCAGTAGGCTTACAGCCTGGACAGAATATAAAGGCAGTTGTGACTGCTTTGCTGCTTGACACTGCAGCCTTCCGTTTGCCACACCATGAACTGTTTCTCCTTTACCATATCCCTCTGCCATGTGCCATCCTGCCTTGGAACCAGCCAACTATTCACTGAAAGCTCTATAAACTGTAAGCCTAAATAAACCTTTCCTCTTTAACTTTGGGTGTTGTGTATTTTGTCTCAGCAATGAGAAAAATAGCTAAGACTTCTTTTGAATTATTTAATGATATTATAAATATTTTATATTAATTTTTGGGAAGTTTATTTATATCTCGGCATATTAACTTTAGTGGGTCCTCTAAAGATTTCAACGTGCATACTTAATGATTTACAGTTCATACTATATCAATTCGTGTACAACAACCATTTTTGTTATTTGCCCTATCTCATTGATTTTCATCTTAGTTCTTGTAGGCATTACATCCAAATGCAGGAAAACATATTAGACTCTATTATAATTTTTGCTTTGGTGATTATTTTGTATTTAAGGAAGCAATGGCATTTGTTCATATATACCTTCTTATTTATCTTTTCGGAGGGTTTCTTTAATTTCTACATACCGAAGTCTCTATCATTTCTTTTGAGCTTAAAAATATTCCTTTATTTTAGCATTTCTTATACATCAGATCTATTGAATAAAAATTTTCTTAGTTGTATCAAAATTTCTTTATTCGCATTCATTTCTGAAATATATTTTTACTGGGAATTGAATTTGCAGTTGGCCGTTCTTTCTTTGAATACTTTATAGTTACTTAAAATTATTCAGTCATTCAAATCATTTTTCCTATACGTACAATGTAATTTTTCTCCACCTGCTTTCCAAATTTTCTCTTCACCCTTTCTTCTGAGCTTATTATAACATACAGAAAGATGGTCTTCTTTACATTAACTCAAACGGGAATTGCAATCCCCCAATCTTCTACCTGTGTGTGTGCGTGCATGTGTATGTGCCTCATAGAGATTTTGAGAAGTATTCAAATATTATTGTTTCAAAACTTTTCTGCTTCTCTCCTTCCCCCATGAGAGGGAAGCTCTGACACTGTTCAACTTGCTCCTGGACTCCGGTTTTGTTGTTCAAGCTTTCCTCTCTCTGCTCTTAGGGCAGCTCTCTGAAGACTGTATATTTTCAAATTGGTTTACTCTTGTCTTCTCTTTTCTCCATTCTGTTATTGGTCCCTCTTTTAACTTTTTAAAATGTTTTGGTTTTTTTAATTTATACTCAGTTGTCTGTAAATTTTCTGTATCTCTGTTGACATCCCTAATTTTTATTAATTCATGATTTTGTATATATTTTATTCTTATTAAGGATTTCACTATATATGCATTATATGCATATATTCATATATTTTATATGCTCATATATATTTCATTATATATATGAATTAAATATATACAGCTTTAAATAATTTATCTTCTATTTCTAGAATTTGAGTTATATTAGGGGCTTGGTTTATGTTTATTTTTGCCGTCAGCATTTTATCATGTTACAGGTTTGTTTTTAATTTTCGTTTTCTGTCAGTTAATTTTATTTTTTTTCTGGACATCATAAATATTACGCAATCAGATACTGAACCTGGGATAATACTTCATGTTTTGTTTTCATCAGGAGAATAAACTCGTTAGGTTTAGGCAATAAACTATATCTTTTGTATTCTGAGAAGTGGATCCATTTGTTACTGTAGATTTCTAAGTCTTTGCTACACCGCTTGAGTCTGTCCCATATGAGAACAGGTCAGAAGTTAGTGAGGAATTTATGTAGGTGGTTCAATTCCATTCTCAATCCTCTACCATTTTGCTTGTGGTTATTTCAGATGCAAACTCCCGAGGGACAGAGGCAGGAGACTAGAGTATGCCATTCCACATGTTTTTCAGTCTCCAAGCCACAGCTGAGCCACGGTGCGTCTCTTCGTGCCTGTGTACCCCAAGGCCTAGGCTTAGATTTTGTTTGCTTCTACCAAAGTAAAGAAGCCTCTTCTCCTTGCAGCATTTCCACAATACCTTCTGACCTTCAGGGACCATTTTCCTTAGTTTCTTTGGACAGAAAAAGAGTTTCTCTCCGATTTGTAACTGAATGTTTCACCAGTGCCGCCAGGCTGCTCAAGAACTGGGGCATGAAGGAGTCAGAACGTGCAGAAAGAGGAAAATATTGCCATAAACTCTCCTCTGTGTTGTCACTCTTCCACGGTTTTACCCAATGATACTTGCTTTTGCTTACAATTTCAAAATACAGAGGCGGTGTTTTGTAATTTGATTAGTGGGAGGGCAGGGCTAAATTGAATCTATGCCATCCTGCTGGTTCTGCAACATGTTTGGCCCCCATAATTACATAGAAAGTTTCAAAGAAAAGAACTCAATGGGTTGTAATGTGGAAAATATACATGATGACCGAGGTATTGTTGAGTGGCTTTGTCCATATTACACCCAAAGTAGCCTGAACTAAAGGGAAGGCACTGGCATAGGAAAAAGGTCGATTATGAGTAAAAATTCTTGGAACTCTGAGAATAATTGGATGTGACAGGTGTCAGAGAAGAGAGGTCAAAGATAAAGCCCCGGGTCTGATTTACTATGCAATATACTTAACAGTGTCCTTTATTAGAAAGGGGAGAGAGAAAGAGAATTTGGGGGACAGGCAGGAGAGGAGATTTTCATTTTGGATAGTGTCTTTGGGCTACCTGGGTGGCATCACAGTGGAAATGTTTAGTGAGCAGTTCATAGTATCACTAGTATGATTTTTTTTTTTTGCTGACCAGGTTAAATTCAAATTTATGGTTAATAGAAAAATGCTATGGAAGTATCTTGGAGTTTAAACATGACAATTATAACGTGTTTCATTTCCTTTTAGGCTTATCTAGCAAAAAGAAAATCTATAAATCACTGGAGTTATTAGCACTGAACTTCCCACCAGTAGTATCACCAGTGCCCCTGGTCACTGATTCAATTTTAAATCTTGCCAATGGAGTCAAGACACTAGTAAAGACATTATCATGTTTAGTCCACTCTGGTGGCTTCTTTTATCAAAATATAAAGATTTTGGAGACTTTCTGGGTAATATAATATAGAATTAACTACTTATTTGTAGTCCTGTATCATATACAGAGATAATGCTTTTGAATTTATTCACATAGTACTTTTACCATGTTTGGAAAAAGATGTAGTTATTAAAACTGCATCTTCACACTACAGACATAAGATAATTAAAATGTGTCCATCATGTGTAAGACAAAAATACTTTGCTTAATGAAAAGGGCAGAAAGAAAACATTCATGTTTGTTGAGTCTTTCAAGAGCCAACTCATTCATATGTTATAACATTCAAAATTTGTGAAATCTTCTGAGATAGATATTATAAAGTGTGCTCTGAAGTCTAAGCCATCAAACCCAAGAACTTGGAAATATTTGCCCAAAGTTACATATCTGGTAGTCAGCATAGTCTAGATGAAAAGTCAGGATAGAGGACCTTCAAATAAGATCTTTGGTGACATTTTGTTATGGCTCTGCTATCCCTAAAAATTAAACATTCAAAAAAAATTTGGGAATCTTTAAGCCAAAGTCAAAGGAAGACTTCAAGTTTACCAAATACTGAAGCTGTATGCCTGATCAGTGATTTATCAAACTTCTGTTCTTTCAGCTCAAAGGAAAGTTATCTCATGTTCAATTGTGTTCAAGTATATGAAAGTTTATTTTCTGTTTTATTTTTTGTTGATTATTTTGTGTTTAAGATTCCTGTAAAGACATCATCCTAAACAAACATGATGTAAAGTCAAAGACCTACGAGCTCCCTTTAGTCCTGAGGAAACTGAGAAAGCCTGGAATAGAATAAACATTTTTTACCTGAGTCTGTGCCCTTGGATAAGCTTCCCTGGCCAGATTTGCCTACCCATCAATAGTACTAGGTATGGCTTCTACTTGTTTCTTTGGAATTACCTTCAGTTCTGTGCCAGAGAGTGGAATCATTCCAAGGAGCGAGTTGCAATTGCATCCTCTTTTTGCAAACAGAGGTAACTTCACCCTCCTAATACTATGAAGACTGTATCCTATAGATCTGCATTTCACTGGGTTCCTGGACATAACCACTGTGCATCCCAGGTGATTGGGTTATGTGTTGTGACCTCCTCCCTGGCACTGTGACCAGATGTGACCAATAAGCTACTGTTGATCCCAAGATCTTGTTGGATTGTCACCGCATTTGACCAGTGCTGTCACCCTGGGGTGAGACAGGAATCCCCCTCTCACTAGTGGGGTCAGTAGGAGGTGAAGAGGCCAACACTCATAAAGCAGTAATCCTTACCAAGTAAGGACTTGGCCGCTGATTCTGTGTATGTAGGAACTACGCAGAGAGTGAGAAAAGCTGGGAAGCTTGCTAACTCCCAAAGTGATCCCTTCCTCCATTGAAGTCTGAATAAGTAGTCAGAGAAAGAAGAGTAACGTTTCTTTGTGTCGCTCTATCTTCTGAGTGGAAAGAAAGAAATATAAAGCACAAGTCCAGGGTAGTACCTTCTAGGGAAACATAGCACTGTGGTTACAGGTGACATATTAAGTGAACTCATATCCCAGTTCCCACACACACCAAAGCAGTGACCTTGGACAAGTTCATTGACATCTTTGTGACTCAGTTCCATCTTTTATATAACCCAGAAGTAATTATATGTATCAGTTCAGCTGGTGAATGTTATGAAGACCACAAGTTTAGGAAAACAGTTATCACAATGTGTGATTTTACTAAATATTCCTTCAGTAGAGCTATACCTATTATTCACAGTAGTATTGGACAGTATTGTTAAATTACTCTTATGGTGAATGATAAAAATTAACTCTTTTAGATAAAAATGAGTTAGGCAATTTCTTTTGTTCAGCTTCATTCATTTTCATATGCTTGGGATTTGCTACTAAGAAGAGAAGTTTTGGAACTCCAGGATGCTAGAGATTCCTGACTCTGGCAGAGCTTATTACCCTACATAGCCACTAGCACAGATCCTGCACTCAGTACTGTTAAGCCCATGTTTAGCTAAGCCAGTCGCTCGACATCACCATTGGTGTTGTACTTAGGAGACAAGAAATGGCATCAGAACATGAAGGAAGCCCTTCCATTGTCATGAGAATAAAGCTACACGGTTTCTTTACAGTCATGTCCTCATCATTTTTGCCAATCTTTTCCTCCTTGGGAATATTTCCCTAAGTAGAAGCCTATATTCTTAGTTATGTCACCACTTCTGTGACTTTGGAATAATTCACTTAGTGCTTTCACAATTTCATTAAATTGGTAGCACTGAATAGTTTACTAACTACTGGCCATAGTAGATTCTCCACTTACAGAAGTTAATTTAAGAAAATATTCCTGGTGCATGTCTTCAGTTTGACAAAATAATACAACTATGTGCAACAGCCTTCAAATAGTCTCACTGGAATAAGATGTGGAGAAGATAAGGGGGATAATTTGTCCAGTAGCAGATTCTACTCACACAAATTCATCTAAGTAATTTGGTGCAGTATTCTGAATATATTCGCTTGAAAGTGACTTTTAGAACTAATTCACACAAGTAAGCTGGAAAAGAAGTCACTGTCTAATTAATTGAAGTGGCTAGGAGAATAACTAACTAAACAGATGGGTGCATGGACTTAGGAAACATTGTCAGGGGTCTTCCATTGCAATGCTTTAAAGTCTCATTTCATTGGCCAAATCTTTTATATTGTATATAGTAATATCCTCACTGGTCACCATTCATCACCTCTTCTTATATCAATAACCCCAACAAAAATAGTCATTGCCTCTTCTAATGGGTGTGAAGTGATCCAAGAGAAGGTTCTACTTGGCTTAACAAGCTAGGTATATTCTGACCTAGATAATATGACCATTTCTTGACAAATATCAGGATTTAATTTGATACAGTTTTATTAATGAGGTTTAATTAATTGGTCAAAAGCTACCATTTGTAGTCAGAGGGTATGGCCAATGGTTGCCTAGCATCGTGTTAGGGGACCTCTGCAGACCACGTTCAGTAGAGAGCACTGACTCACCTTAGGAAAAGATAACTACTGAATAGAAATAGCATGTCCATCAGTTGTTTTCAGATAGAGAATACCTTTCGTACGGAGATAATACCGTTCTACAAATCTTTTGTCAAATTTTCTTGACAGTATTGCTTACAGTACATCTGGGGTTACTTTCCTTAAAAAAATCACAAAATAAAATGTGTGTCTTATTCTCTAGAAGTAAATCTGAGACAAGGAAATATGTAAATAGAAGTAATGCCAAGCTAGGCTGTTTCTCCATTCGATGTTCTAATTTTTATGGAAATTCAATATGGTATTCTCCTCAGAGACCCTCTTTTATTACAGTCATATGCCTTCAAATTCTGCTACACTCAATACAATGCTAAGTTACTTATCAGGCCACTAAAAAGCTCTGAGGCTTATGATTGGCAGATCTTTGCCATTAACTCTGAAGAACAGCAGGTGAGTTGGGTGAACATCTCAAATCTGAGTTTGAATATCTGCTCTCAAGGAAAAAAATATAAAATGACAAGAAAATATTCTGAATGCTATTCCACTGGCACCCACCATTTTTCCTTATTTTCCTGTTGAAGTTGAAACTCTGGGCAGGCATAGAACTGGAGGGCATTCCATTAAATAAGACAAGCACCAAAAAAGAAAACAAACAGCGTGGCCAAAGAACACTTCATATAGATGATTAAAACTTTTGACTACATAGAAGTAGGAAGTAGAATAGTTACTAGTGGCTGGAAAAGGTGGGGTGGGAATTTGGATAACAGGGAACAAAACGTAATAGTACAGAAAGAGTAAGTTCTACAGCAGAGTAGGATGAACAAAGTTTCCAACAATTTATTATGCATTTTATGAAGAACTAGAAGTAAGCAGTGTGAAGATAGATAATAAAATGCGTTTGTGAGTCACAGATATATTTTCTTTTAGATCAAGATATTGCAAATTATTTATGGTATATTATTTAGTATAGTCTTTAATGTCCATAATATAATTGTAGAGATTACAGAGTACTGAGGGTATCTTAGGTCAGATTCATAGATAAAGATGGAGAGATACACACAGATGATTTATTGGAATCAACTCTTATGTGGGAAGGAAGACAGTGAGACTTTTTAACAAGAGAAATACTATTTAGGAGGCATCAATGCCTCTCCAAGTTTCCCTGGACAGTGTGTGAGTTGGGTCCTCACATCGGAATTGCCTGCCTTGAGGCAAGAAGATGAAATCTTTCATCTCTGTATTAGTAATCACTATATCAGTGTCACCACTCTGAGACTAAGTACAAATTTAAGCTGGAGAGTGCTCTTCAACTGAAGCATATTCTGAAGATAGTCAATTACAAACCAGTACTTCAGAACAGTAGGGGAAGAAGTGTCATAATTCTGAAGCAAGAACCTGTGTCGTTCATCATAATGTCCTCCAAAGAGGTAAAAGATACGGTTTTGGAGACAAATTACATAGTTTATATAATGTTTTCATATCCTATTATTATTGCATGACCTTGGCTAAGCCAGAAAAATACTTTGAATTTACCATTAGGTGAGACAGAGGGCCTAGGTAGTAAAATAAGACAAAAAAAAAGAAGTCAAAGGCATACTCATTGTGAAAGAGATTAAACTATCCTTGTCCTTAGAGGATATGATAGTTTACAAGAAAAAAATAACTTCAAATGTTTACATTAAGGGCCTAATTAAGTTATAAATGAACTTTAACAGGTGGGATGATACAACATTAATATTATAAGTATTAAAGTTATTTTATATATCTGTATACTAGCATTAAACAGTTGCAAAATAAAATGAGGAAAATACTCAATTTAGAATTGCATTAAAATATATACTAAATATATTGGAATAATTCTCATGAAAGTATCCAAGATCTTTATGCTGAAAACTGTGAGACACCTAAAAAGAAATGGAAAAATGACTCAAATAAATGGGAATACACTATAAAATTCCTTCCAAAATTGATCTAAATTTTGAAGACAGTCTCCATCAAATGCATTTTTCAAAGAAGCACCAACGTTATTTCTAAGATGTATCTACTCACCCAAAACAATTTTGAAGAAACAAAACAAGAAGATGATTGAGCTGCATTGGTTTCAATTCTTACTGTATAGCTTCCCCAGAAATGGACCTAAGGTTGATAATTTATTATGATTTCCAGCCACATTATTGAGAAAGAAAACTCTTAAGTCTATGTCTATGTATGACTTCTGTCTCAGTTTTTAACATACCTAAATTATATCTGAAATAAAAGTTTCTCAGGGCCTCAGATTCATTTGTATTTTATTTGTAAAATATTCTACTTATAAAATATTAATATGTCTTCCCTCAAGTAATTGTTAATGGGCCGGAATAGGACGATACATGGGACAAGCTTATTATACAGTATAGTGCATGTTGTATGTTGACTCCAAGGTTTCCTTATCTCCACAGAAGTATAGCAACAATCATTTCCTAGCCTGATACAAGAGTTGACAGCTTACTACTAAGTTTTATCTTGCAGCAAATGCCTTCATCTGAAGGATACATTCCACTCCCAGGTTACTGTGTCCTGTATTCAGCAACCAGTCCAATGAAGGCATGAATGCTGCCTGCTCCAATTGGAGAGGACTCCAGGGCCATCCCCGATCCAGAGCTTCCTGTGGTATTGTGTGAAGCAGTTATTGTATCGTTGGGATAATAACACAGTTCAACTTTCTCCTCTGCTTCATCCTGTTTCCATCACTCCATCCAGTTGTTGATCTCAAAGGCACTCTGAAATAACCTTCCTGCATCCAAATACCCATCTTCTTCTGCTTCTGGCTGAAGCAAACTAGTTACAGCTGCTGCCCAGAGATTCCAAGGGCAGGGTATCTAAATGGGATTTGGGAACTACATCACACCAGCCTGACCTGCCATTATAAATTCTGTCCTTGTTGATGGGTAAGTCACTGATCACTTATATCTCTGGTGTAACCTTCAGTGAAACAACTGCTGAAGAGATTGCACCAGCTGAAACAATGTTTAATTACTTAAATTAGTATGAGGCAAAGTGTAATTATGATAACAATGGCTAGGAAGGCAGGAGCTGTAGGTAGTAAGTGCTTTAGAGAAAAGCAATGAGTTCCTCAGGGTGATTAATAAACAATTAAGGATTCAAAGTGAAAACTAGACAAATTTTGACAACTTCAGAGGAGATTCCCATCCATAGTGGGAGGGCTAAGGGTGGAAAACCAAGACGAAGTCCTACTCATTTGAGCAGCAAAGCTCGAACAATTGAGGGTTAATGTCATAATAGATCTTGACCTTGTCAGAACTGTTTTTATAAATGTTGTCCCTGTGATTTAGATGCAGTGAGACAGAAAGAATTAGGATGGGGAAATATCCGGCCTCTAGATTCACTCAGTGCACTAACCCTGCACAATGTTGGGCTCCTTCTTATGAAAGACAGAGCTTCCTTCTTTCCTGAAGTCTACACAGCGTTCTGCTTTGCAAAATGGTGTGTGTTCCCCTCAGCATCTGCTCCCTACTCTGCTACTCTTACCCACTAGGACAACTAGAAACAAGCTTTCTGATTACCCAGGCAGGAAGTTGCTGAGCTCCCCAACAAGGAAGAAAACTTGCCCCAGAACATGGTCATCCATGTACCTACAATTGGGTAGAAAATTATATGTGCGCTAAAGACAGACGGTTATCAAAGAAGAGGAAGAGAATGCAAGTTTGGGTAGAAAGAATTTATCAGAATGAGGGCACTACCAGGCCTACAGTTCCTGCCACTTTGCAGAGGTTGTGGAAGATAGTCTTAACACATTGCTCAGGTCTTTCAGAAGTGTGGGGAAATGGGTGGCCCATAATAGGCGAAGTAAAGTTGAGAGAACTACCCATTGCAGACTATGTAAACAAGGATCAAAGGCTCAGAAAACAGACCTGCTGGAGTCAGTATTCTCTAGGACTGAAAAACCCCACAATTGATTTTGTGCTGCACGAGAAACCAGAGGTCACCTTGCTTATCAGATGGGCAAGCAACACATTGATGAGAGAGACAAGAGAACCACTGAGAAGTCCAGTAATGTCTGAATGGTGTGGACCAGCACTGAGAATGAGAAATGCTGAAGATAGGTTTAGCAATAGAATTGAATGATAGAATTAAATAAATTAAGAGGATAAATAACAGAATTTAATAGTAGATCAAACTGAATGTAATGATCAAAATGAGTAACAAGTTTGTAATGGCAGATGGAGGTGCCTGAACTGTGATGAATTGTGGAAATGATCGACCAAACACAGCATCCCCAGAAGGGCTGATACTCAGGAAGAGTACTTCTCAATTGGTATGATCAAAAGAAATTTTGAATGTATATGACCAGGAGGCTTAGAGCAGCCACTCGAATATAAAATCATGAGCTTTCATTCAGTTCCTGGACCTGTTTCAGCTTACAATTCAGAATTTACTGACTGAAAGAACAAATTGGGTTCTAGGAGGGATGATTACAACAACACAACAGCAAATACATATACTAATTGTCTTCTTGGTTCCTCTATATTCACTTACTTGGCTAACAAAATATCCAAATATTATTAAAGCTTTTGGACACAGTGTTTGAAGAGGCATCGATATTATGGGTTACAAAACATCAGTCTAGATCCGTTTATTTGTGTGTTTGTATATAAGTCCAGATTATAATTAAAGCCTTCTATTGCCCAGAGGTAATAAAATATTTATAAGCCTTGTGAAATTCCCAGAAAAGCAAAGAGATTTGCTTTAGACCAAGTTTTGATGCGAGACAACCTGCCTCTTGGGCAGGAGACCTGGCAAATATTAGTGACATCAGCATTAGAAAATATGCCAAGAAAGCAAAGGATAAGGAAAGGGAGGCCCACCATGCTCCTAGAGGAACTATCAGGTGGGTCGCTGGGGTTTCTGCTTCTCACTGGTCAGGAAAAAACATCATTTTGGCAAGTGAAATAGTAATATTTTTTCTAGGTCCTTTCACTTCTTCAGCTGGCCTTCTTGGATGAGGTTCCTCTCAGAAAGTTCTATAAAACTTTCCTCCAAAATCTTTTTGGTGTGTGATAAAGCACTACCATCATAGTTGTCTCTGCAAGTCACAAAGTAGTCCATTCTTGGACTTTAGAGTTCTTCACAATGATAAGACATGAATAGATTTTAAGAAACAAGACTCTTCAGCTGGGGATACAGCTCACTGGTACAAGCACCTGCTTGGCAAGCACAAGATCCTGAATTTGATTTCTGGTACCCCCCAAATATATTAAAAAAAAAAAAATCAAGTCTCTAGAAGATTTTTCTCTCACTCACTCAAAAATATGAAAAACGTCTTCTTTTTATGCCTACAGATGTTGTACTTCTCTATTATTCTAACCAACTTGTTGTCACTGTGAGAAATATGTGAAAATAACAATTTAAAGATAATTTATTACAGCTCACGGCTTCAGAAGTGACAGTCCGTGGCTGGATGGCTGTATAGCCTTGAACCAAAGATGAAGCAGAATATTAAGGTGAAGCAAGTCTGCTCACTTGATGGCACCTGGGGAGAAGGAAAAGCAAAGAAAGCCTGGGAGAAAGGAGTTGAGGTCAGACTCTGTAAAGGCACAGCCTTACCCCCAAGTGCCCGTTTATCTAACTAATTTAATCTACGTAATGAGGGTAGAGGCTCCACAGTCCAATCATTTCCCCAAAGTTCATCATCTGATACCCGAGCATTCAACACAGTGAACCTTTTAGGGAACATTTTGTAAACAAATTATACAGTTTGCCACCTTATGATCCACAGGTAGATGATTAGTAATTCTGAGGCAATAAATTTTGGCATATTCTGCCCTGATAGGATGGCAGGGTTCTTAGAATGTTATGTTTGTGTCAATCATAGGGGCCTATTCTGAAAAAGAAGGCATCAGAAAACCCTCCTTGGCATCTTACTATAATTGTTATTAATAGTGAATACTTTACAGGGAAAAATGAATTTCTGTTCTTTCCCATAAAAACACCTCCTTTGTTATTTAATTGAAAATTAACTGTTGACTAAAACTGTTAACTGAGAACTGCTAACAAATAATTTCTAAGGTGAAATATACCCCCATGATTTTTTGTACCCAATATATAATAAAATGTGGATTGAAAGTAAATTATTTTTCACAACATAAAGGATAAACAATACATTTGCTTTTGTGGACTAAATAGCAGTTGGAGGATTTATGATCTCCCCAACTTTCTTTCTCTCTTTCTCTCTCTGTCTGAATCTGTCTTTATTTCTCTCATACACATACATATACATGCATATAAGTAGTTAATTTATTTTACAAATGGTGTAATATGCTTCTAAATTGTATGATGCACAGTGCTGCTGGAAGGTATTTTTATAAAATACAATATTACGAGTACAGATGGACTATTTTATCACCAATACATTAAAAATAAACTAAAAAGGACAAATGGAATACTTTTTACTGTATTTTCCTTTCCTAATCTTGGATTTTGAATAATTATATTCATCTTACTATGCTTTATACAAAGTGTGAGAGGATAAATTCAGTTTTACCAGTTTATGTGAGGTCATTTAACAATTATATTTTTTTCATTTTCTTACTTTATTTTTAAAGTATAAAAGAAAAAGAACAACACAAAAAGGAAAACATTAACATAGAGACACAAAGTAGCGCAAGAACAGTACAATCAAAACTGAATTATAGACAAAGTGATGGAATTAACAATGGTTGTTGTATTATATATTGATAACTTCAAAGTGTATGCTCAGGATGTTTGATCAAGAGTGTATGTCTATATGTGTTTTCTTGAGTTAACAATTATATTTTTTATACTGTTTATTTACTTATATGTACATCACTGTCTTAAATTTCCTTTATTCAGTAGTCTTCTTTGATAAGTATTTTATGGACATAAATAAGTCTACAAATAGAAAGTTTTTGTTGCATACTCTGACTACCTGACAACCTTGGGTCATCTGTGAGACTCGCAAAGCTGACTGTCCATAGGAGAATTATTTGAGATGCAGCAACTCCAGAAAATCACTGCCAGAAGCTCTCAAACACACATTTTAAAAGAAGTAATATTTTGAGATCTTAGATATTAATTTGAAGTAGAAATTTAACCTGGCCTCATTACTTCCTTGAAAGCAAGAAGCATTTGGGGACTTTTAATGGAGCCTCAGAAACAACTGCTGAAGGGCCAGGAATATAGCTCAACAGAACAAGCACATGCCTGGCAAGCCTGAGGTCATGATTTCAATTCCAGGTATCCAGGAAAAGAAACAGCTGCTGAGGATGGAGAAGACCCACAGAAGCAGCTCTCTCCAGGACAGAGCACGATCAAACCTGCCCCAGTGAGGTGAAGGGAGGAGGCAGGGGCTACTGGGGCAGAGTGGAAGACGGAAGAAAAGTTATAAGATTATTCCAACAACCCAAATCAGATACTACAGTGATGTGAATTTGACTACGAACAATTAGGACTTGGAAATCTGGATAGGTTGTAAACATAACATTGAGGGAGTGACTATCCCCTTGTCAATCACTTGCTGGGTGAGCATGACCCTAAGGACAAAGTTTATGAGGAAGATAAATGCTCTTATTTGAGATACAGGTCAGATTGGTGTCAGTCAGCTAAGTAACATAGGAACGGAATGAGTTTTTAAGAGAACCAGTTGTTTTAATTTGAGATTTCTTGAAAAGCATGGGTACCTGCAGACAGCACAAAGCTTTACCATCTAATGTTATTTCACTCAGAATTCTGGAGGGAAGACTAAAAACAATGGCAGCTGAGGCCCTTGGGTTGAGCCCTGTGAAACTCTCCCACGCACAGTCTCCTTATCAGCTGATAGTTATTATTCCTCCATCATGATATCAATTTAGAAATTGTGATTTACAAGTAAAATTTTGTCAAGATGGAGTATACATGGTCATTAGGTTTCCCAAGCAGTATACAAAAACAATAGAAATTAAAACCAACTTTTTCAGTTCCATTATTATATCTCACTGCATGTAATAAAATCCAGATAACTAACACCTTTTAACAGAACAGAACTCATGGTGAAGTCTCTAATAAACTCTTGAAACTAACCTCTTCTAACCATTTTTCAGTTGTTATTCCAAACTGATTCAGTCAATAAAATGAAGACAAATGAGACACTGGTCAAAAATTTTTGGTGAAACCAAACTGTACGGCTCAAGTGCAGTCCCATTTTTGTAGCATGCTCACCATAAAATCCCTGCATTAATTGTCTGTATTTTAGGCTGCTGCACCAGTATTGAAATCAGTTGAATAGCAGATAATTGAAAACACCAAAAAAATGCCATTTTCCCCAGGCCAATAAACCAAAGAAAAATCCACTGATAGAGATTATGGCAGTGTGGAGAACAGGACAGGGAGATCAGGAAAGAGGAAATAGCATGTTAATGACATTCAATATTCTCTGCGTGTCAAGTCATCAGCATTTTTATTGCCACTATTTCTCAGCATACACTATTAGAATTTATTGAGTCAATCTGTCTCCATCACCTGTGATATAATATATTTTATTCAATAAGATATGGAATAATATTTATCTTTCAACTCCAATGACTACCTTTCAGGACATAACTGCATATCAACCAGGCATTACAAGAGTAGAGGAGGCTGTACATTTTAGTATTTGACCTCAGGGTTGTCATTTTAGCAACTACACATTCAGTATTAAGAAGGGTGAAGAATTCAATCCAAGAAATCACTCTGATTCACAAGTTATGGCAAATGAGGGTATCAAATCATGTTGTAAAACTCTTGCATGAGGAAGCACATTGTAAGACTTTGGGGTAGGAAAGGCTGCAATCTGAGGTGGACCTGATGAGACAGTAACTCCAGGTTCTCTAAACCAGAAGTGAGAATTAAGTTCAAGACAGAGCTCACTCATCTCATAAAACATATGGGAAGGGAAAATGGGTGTTTTTTTTTAATGTCTCAGATAGGCCTCATTTAAAAATTTCATGAGCAGTGTGCCTATAAGTTATGTTCTCCACTTGTGTGAATCTGAGAGCATTAAGGCTGCACCTTGTTGGGCTGGGGATATAGCTCAGTGGGATAAGCGCTTGCCTAGCAAGCGCAGGGTCCTGAGTTCAATCCCCAGTACCACAAAAAAAAAAAAAAAAGACTGCACCTTGTGTCTCTGATTTAACGTGTCATCAGGGTACTTGATTTCTCAGGCAGCCATTTGGAAAGGCTGCTTTGCTGATGGCTGCCTGGTAGTATGAAGAAGTCACAGAGGTCTTAGTAATGTATGTCATAGAGGTAGCCATGTTCTCAACTTTCTGCACAGTTCAGGTCTTGTTAGTCCATTCCAGGTAATTTTGAAAGAATCGAGTTTTATTGTCCTCTGTGCTTTGATAAACATGCATTTCAGATCTGCTTCTTTCCAGCTTTCCCCTCAGAAATCCCACGTCAGTGTGTGACAAAGAGCTGTCACAGCACTGGCATGATTAAGTTGGTATTTGGTGGTTTCACCTCAGCAACAAAGGGGTTCAGAACTCCTGCTGGTAAAAAGCTCTAATTCATCTGCTGTTAGCTTTACGCACCAGGAAGTCCTCTCTCTCTCAGCCAGAGAGCAGAGAAGTGCACAGAAACTACTTCCTGTCAGGCGGTTTATTGCATGACTGTGTCAACTATTATGAACCTGAATGAACAGGTCAGAGAGCAGGTAAAATACAGAGGTAGCTGCCTTTCAACAAGCACATGTCATCTCCACACATGTCCTCTTCACACCGCATGCACCCACTCTGGTCATTTTTGCTACCTCCTGCTCCCTCTCCCTTTCCTTCTCTTTAGCCTGGCCTCCATTATAATAACACCAAGCCACAAAGCCAGCTTTTCCCTGTACCAACTCACACAGCGATATTTATCTATTTATTTAAATTTTTCCATGTTGAAAAAGTAAGAAAACAATGGACATATGAATCATCATGTTTGAATGCAAATCCTAGCCAAGTTACTTAGCTGTTTGATTTTGCATCAGCTCATCCCTCTGAACCACAATCCCTTCATGATGAATGCCAACTTTTAGGGGATTCTAGTAAGTATAAAGTAATTGTAAAGGTCCTGCCCCTGTATACGGCACATAGTAGGTACACTGGCTTTCTTCTGGGAAACAATAAACAGCTAAATTTTTACATTATATGATTTTCTTTCTCAAAAACTAGCATGTTACTTGTTCATTTATTTACTTATTACTGCATAGAAAGTGGGGGATGGGAAGGAGGAAGTGTGGTTAGGAGAGATCATGCATTAACCCCATTAGGAATTGTTCTAAGTGTGTGTTTTGTGTATCCTACTTATATCTTCTTAGAGTCCCCATTTTAAAAGCATGTCCTTTCTTTACTTTGGCACAACACAAGACGTTAACAATAAGATTAAAAGGAGAGTATCTGGTTTAAGATTTGTCTTGAAGCTTTACTGGAGCCAAACAGAGGTGTTAGATCCCCAGCTTAGCAGGAGAGTGCTTGGCACAGAAAGTCTCAGCCTCAAATCCTTGGCTGTCCTCCACAGATTTGAGGTTACTTTGTTGTGTGTGCACCTTTGTGTATTGACACTGGGCGGGGAGGTGCTAGAAATGGGGTGTGGCTTTGGGGCAAGTGAGGAGAACGAGGACACTAGATAAAGAGACCTGTGGTTTTGGATCAGATTCTGAGTTTGGTGCTGTGGCTCCAGAGCCAGGCTTGTTTACAGATGTTTGCTCTGCCAGCTTGAGCAGGTCTCACTTTGTGTAAGTCTTTTGACAACACATCACTTATCTACCTAGGGGATAGGGAGAGAAGAACATGTATCTCTTGAGGAAAATTGTTTAAAGTCTAGAGATCAGTGTTACTCATGACTCAATATATGTTAGTTTGCTTTTAAGTGTAATGTGGCTTCTTACCATATATCCTGAGGTAACTGCCCCAATATAATCACAGTGTGACTTTTACTGCCCTTGTACTAGTGTTATGCATAGAAAATGTCACTGCAGACCTTAGACTACCCCACAGAAAACACATCAAAACACTCCTCTCCCTTTTAAATAGAGCTCCCCTTCTTTGAGTCACATGTCCTGATCATATATTCTCACTACAAATTCCTGTGAAACCCACATGACACTTTCCGTCAGTGCACAAAGAAATGATCAATCCGAAGCACGTGGTAATGGTATGCTTCTGTATGTCTAGTACTTTGGGTGGCTGAGGCAAGAAGATCACAAATGCTTGGTCTTCTTGCACTACATAGTAAGTTTTAGGTCAGCCTGGAACACAATGAGACCCTGTCAAGAAAGGAAGATAGGAAGATAGGAAGAAAGATCAAAGGAGAGTCAGCCCTCAGCAGCCCACATGACTGTAACGGAATAGTAGCTCAATAATTCTCTAGACATTGACTTAATGGTTTATTGAGAACATACTAAATTGTTCCATGTGCTGGGAGTCTGAAGCAAAAAGGGCGTATACATTCCTTAACATTCAGAGTTCGTGTAGCAGTGAAGGAAGCAAAGAAGCTCTCAATGCAATCGCTTCTCGGCCTTTTGGCTAAGATCAAGTGTAGAAGCTCTCAATGCACTGTGTGACTGGTGGTGATGCAATCCTCAGGAGAAAACCAAGCAGAGTAACGGGGTGGAGTATAAAAGAGGGAAGTGGCTATTAAACCCAGAGTAGGCTGAAGACGCCCTTTCTACACAGGCAATGCATCTGAGCAGAGAGCTTAATAAAGAGAAAGACCCAGGCAATGATTCGTGGAAGACAATTTAAGGGGCACAGCATAAAGTAACCCAACACTGGGAGGATAAGTACCAGGAGCACTGTCTGGGGTGGGAGGAAGGTGACATAGGGTGAGAGGCAAAACCAGTGCACAAGGGTTAACGAGGTGGTAAGGAAGCTGGAGATACCAGTTTTGCAGGCAAGGCTAAGGAACTGGATTTTATCCTTACTCTGACATCAAGTCAATGGCGGCTTTTAAAGAGCCATCAGAAGGCTGGTATCTGTTTATATTTTCCCAGAATTATTCCAGCCACTCCATGTAGAACTGATGGAGTGAAATAACATAGATAGACTCCTGCTTATGCGTGGTTTAGACACTGCAGTGTGACTCAGAAAACCATGGGAACAGACTGGATGGTTGAGCCTACTTCACTCTAATGGTCTGGCTCTAAAGCCACAAAACCTGGATCCTCATCGTTCCCCTGCAAAAATTGAGACAAAGACCATTCATCCACAGGGCTAGTCTGAAAATTTAAAAAGGGTATATGAGAAATGTTTAATACACTTGGAAAATAAACATGCTCAAAAATATTAAGCTCCCTGTGCTCTTCACTTAAAGATTCTTCATCTAATTATTCAACCAGTTCTTTCTGGACATTTACCTATTATGCTAAGCAAGGTGGTCTGGGCACTTCAGAGGTTAAGGTATTGTATACGTATCTTGCAGGGACTTACTTCCTAGAAGGTTAGTGGGATGTAATGTGAAAAAAATCTCAGAGCAGATCCTGTTGGTGAAGCGCAGCGATTGCCTTATGGGCATGGTGTGAGTTCTGGAGAAAACTGATGGAGAAAACGTGAGCACAGCAAAGTTGTCATGGTTTGCTTCCAAGATCTTCTTTTTGTTTTGTACCGGAAATTGAACTCAGGACCTCACAGTTGCCAGGCAAGCACAGTGCCTCTGAGCCATATCCATGGCCCTCCTTCCAAGATCTGACAAATATTGCTTCGGGGGATTTTGGCTAAGGTAAAGTGTAGTATCCAAGATCTGCCAAACACGTGAGTAGTAAATGAGGAAGAGTAGTTGCACATGGCCCTTCGTTTACATGAGGAGCAACAGAAGATACTTAAGGAATGGCATGTGGGACAGCTTGTCCGGAAAAAAGTATTATATCGGGAATGGCAGAAGACAATGTTAGAAAAATTCCATAATTCCAGGCTGTCAGTCCCCTGAGGCACCTGGTGAAAATGCTTTGTTTCTATGCTCTATGACCTATAAATACCAGTCAAAAAAAGCTATCTCAAGTCTGAAACTATTCCTTTTGTACTCCGCCCAGGTCGGAAGAAGGTATGATCGAGCCTAGGTGCCACATGAAAGGGAGTTTCACCATTAGGCTTGTCTTTACTCAAACCAAACACCTGCCTCTGTAGTATTTCATTCAGAGTGAAGGAGTTGTGTGCAGGGAATTGTGTGGCTGAAGACGATGAGGGCGCACAGAAGGGAAAACATGAAGGAGGGAGGAGAAACTGTTGTCACCAGAAGTTTCTCTTCCAGAAACTGTTCTTTAATCTACCACAACAGAGGAGGTACCAAGAAGATGATGTGTTACAACTTTGATAGCCGTGAAGAGAAAAGCCAAGAGATCTTCAGTTTCTTCCATGTACATTACCCATCACCAGGTTAAACACATCTCTCTGCTCTCTGATGATGCACACTTCAGAAGGGCTGTGTGCTTCTGAACAGTCATCCACCTTCTAATAGGTGTCTAGAAAATCCATTTTCTACTATATTTGTTAATAAATCTTAGTAAAGCATGAGTGATAAAGAAATGTAATGTCTTGGAGAAAAGAAATCAATAATGCTTTTAAACACAAACTCATCAGTATTAAAGATTATTTCCATTTTTCATTATATTGAGAGAGAAAGAAAATGAAAAGCACATCAACAGATGCCATTCATTGAACTAACCTAGTGAAATGCATTGTCTAAAAAAATTAAAGCGCCCCACACAAATCAGAAATTATTTATTTACTACTTATTTTATAGCAATCCTCCCCCCCCACATATACACAACCCTTTCTAAGGAGAATATGGAGCAGCCTCTAAAATATGCACACAGTGCACTAAGACAAGTACAGATAAAAGAATGAAAGAGATGTATATTGCTATTAAAAATTGCCTGTCATATAAATGGTAAGAAGAACAATAGATTGTTCATTATGTTATTTAGTAGTTGCTGCTTTTCATCCCATACCATAAAAATACTCTAAAAATAAGATTCTCTTAATAGCTGCATTTGTCCAGGTAGTTGATGTCAAGAGAAGGCTTGTATTCAACTATCAAGTACTTTGAGATGTGTGTAAAAGTAAGAAATATTCTGAAAAAATAGTTTTCCATGCTTTCGCTATTTTCATTTGATATTTTCAGCAGTGCATGTAAAAGATGTAAGGTAATAGTGCTTAACAACAACAAAGTGCCTGGAATGTTCTCCGTATCTGCCAACCCAAACAGAACCAGTTATGTTCACACATAGCCACACATATATGTATGCTTGTGTTTCAGTATGTATAGGTATATGTTCCCTTGCTTTCCATGGAAAGGGAAAGATTTTCCTAGAAGGCAAGTGTGGGAAGAGACTATCACATTTCTTTGGTCTTGTGGTGTGCAAGCCAGTAATACTCCAAGAAAACCATTCATGTGGCTTTTGGCCAAGCAGAATCTGGGTGTTGTGTAGCAGCTCCTCATCCTCACATCTGACCACATCCAATTGTAGGAAACACTGCCAAATAAAAGTTCTGTCCAAGGGGGAGGCTACCCAGGATGCCTGGAGAAGGGAGCTGGTAGCATGGAGATCACACTTAATTCTTTGACAAATAATACAAATCTGCAGTGCAACCCAACTCCAGCTCACTGCCCCATCACTCTATCAAAGAACCAATGAACAGAGGTCTTTCAAGAAAGCAAAGTACAATTTCAAAGCATTTAAAAGTTTTATCATCAATATTAGCATTCTATATAAATTTAACTTTAAATATTTATTATAGAGGACCACTGTCCCCCTTTTCTAATATATCTTTAAGAAAGAACATTTGCTTAACAAACCATGACTATAAAATATGACATCAAGATCGCCTACCATGGAGGAGAAGCCAAACATCACTGAAAAGGATTCGTTTCTTTCACTGTCTAGAAATTTTTCATGGAAGACCTTGGCTGGCCTTTTGATATTAAAACTTCCTAACAAGTATTACACAGGAGTTTTAAATTAGAACTTGCTGTCACCCAGACAGTTATAAACTGTTAAATATGTCCTTTCTATGCTAAGCTCCTGTAAAGTATCCACATGGTTGTGGCTGGGACAGTTGCTCTGACAAGCAGCAGAGTGAGATCACAGGGATGCTTGCAAGCTGCCTACAAAGGTGTTCAGGTGGTCCGTGTGTGTGTGTGTGTGTGTGTGTGTGTGTGTGTGTGTGTGTGTTTCCAAAATCAACTACAGTTCTCTACTTTACAACCATATAGTTTTCTCCAATGAAACTTTCTAATAGAAGTACATGCTGTATTTTTAAATGCTACCTCACAAACAAAGATGGATTTTTAAACTTGCTTTCCATGCATGGACTGATTTCATGCCAAATTTTCTCAAACAGCAAGAACTTTAAAAAAAATCACTCTATAAGATTTCAATATTTTATGGAAGGTGCAAACTCATCATTACTGACACTGAAAAAAAATTCTTGAGTCATTTTAG
Organism: Dinomys branickii; assembly: GCA_004027595.1. Lineage (NCBI taxonomy): Eukaryota > Metazoa > Chordata > Mammalia > Rodentia > Dinomyidae > Dinomys > Dinomys branickii. The sequence goes on along the minus strand of PVLD010005118.1, from coordinate 94,175 downwards.
AATATTGTTTTTCTTTCATCATTATTCTGTTTCACAAGACTGAAAAGTAATACATGAGGTCAACGGCCACATCACTGAAGTCAGGAGATACTGGAAGAATTGAGAAACGTTTTCCTTACACCTTTTTCAATCCAGTGTTTCATTTTGTTTATTTATAGTAATATCCTACAGCAAAAATCTCCTAAGTCCTATTTGGAGTTTGCATAATAGACTCTGGTTTTTCCTATCTGACCAGTAGAGCCCGTAATTAGTGCTTAATTATAGTTTATATGGCCCCTTTGGCCAGGAAGAAAAGAGCAGCTTTGTTAGAGTCAATGAGGTATTTAAGTGATGCCCAGGATGGGGATGGGTTTATTAAACACTTGGGTAAACAATAATAAACCTACATTGATTGGGCGACATGACAGATCTCTTTTATATGTTGCTTACAAAAAATTCCAGGTGGACTTGAAAATCACTAAGGACTCTGTTTGAATATCCTACCAGTTCCCAGTTCCCTGTAAGGCCAACAGGATATGAGAAATGCAGTCCCGCCCTCTAAGCAAGACTGACTTTTCAAAAAGTGAGATATTCTTCCTCTATTCTGACTTTGATCAAAAGGTTGGGCACAGTTTACATGACACAATATGTGCTAAGTCCTGTGTCTTAAGAGCCAGGCCTGGGCTCAGAACTTTTCTTCAGGATAAAGGATAAGTTTCCCAAGTTCACAGAGAAATAATTCAAATCTATAGGGGTGTGTTTTACAACAGGGGCACTCACATTCCAGGTGTATAAATTAACCTGCTTCTAACTGAGTAAAGAGGGATGTTGCTTGTGCAGACAATTAAACTTTTGTTATTTTCAAATTTATTGTTGGCTGACTTTTCACCCCAAATTAAGCCTTGTTAGGGAGCAGGATCGCCTTCTCACTCTGGACACTAAGGGCCCTGGCTCCTCATTTCCTGACTCCCTTTGAGTCAAGGGCACATGGGTCCTAGGACCAGCCCACAGCATGGTGGAGTGTGAATCAGGAGCTAATCATGCTCACTGAGAAGCACAGGACCATTCATTTTGGCGGCAGGAGGCTGCAGAGGCAGCAACCTGTAGTTTCCTAGGCTAGAGGAAGCTGCATTGCCAGTGATGGTGGCATGGGGACAAGACTGCCAACAGCAAGCGGCAATGGGCTGCAGCAGCAGTGCTTGCCGGGTAAAGGCAGTGTCGTCTCCTGCCTGGTCCTGGCTTCTGCTGGTTGCTTGAGCTGCTGTTTTCTATGCCGATTTCTCCACTCTTCCCATCTCCGTGGTGGAGAACTGTATTTTCTATTTAAAACTCCCTAAGTTGGTTTGCTACTTGCACCTGAGATCTCTGATCAACGTGATAATACAGTGATGTTTGCATTTACTGGGGCACCCGGAAAAATAATTGAGTTTGTTGTATTTGGGACAAGAAGAACAATTTCAATATTTCAAGTTTGGAAAGTGACTTTAAGGTTTGTCATTGCTAAATGGCAACTTACCATACCAATACATCTCAGTGCAAGTACAGTTAAGGGCCAGCATTCTAGCTGCGTTATGTCTCAGCCTACACACCCTCTGTCAGGGCTGAGAGAAGAAAATCTGCCTTGTTACGTGTTTCATTTCACTCTTGAGACCACTTTCAAGCAGAGTGTTAAAACAAAAATGGGACTGAATAATAGAAAATACAGAACAACTTTTCCTACTGTCTGTCTTAATTCTCACCTATTTTGGTGCCAAAAATAATTATCATCACTACTCTGTAATTCATTCATTTATTCATTGTCTTGAACAAAATATGGCTTTGCTCTAATGCAGTGTACCAGGCAATGCTGGGGTAAACAATAATCAAATAATTCCAAACACTCATAATCTCAATAAGGGCACGTGCGATGAAAGAAAAATTGTGGAACCAAACACACCCCTGTAGATTTAGATTGTAAAACCAGAGACAGGTTCTGATCTTTAAAAATTATTATGCACAGGTTTTCTTACCAGTTGGTTTAGAAGCAGAAAGGTTGGTTTGGCAAAATATGAGATCAGTTATATTAGTTGCTGGCATAACAACTTGCCACAAACTTGGTGCCTTATAACGAAGCATGTTTCTTAGAGTTTGGGAGACCAGAAGTTGAAGAAAGGTCTAATTGTGCTAAAATTATTGCAAGAGGAGGGCTACATCCTTTTTGATACTTTAGGGCACAACCCCTGTTCCTGTCTTTGCCAGTGTGTATGGAGAGTTTAGGCTCCAAAGTACATGAATTCTTTCTCTATATTCAAAGCCAGCGGCATAGACTCTTCCTTTCTGGGTAATTATTCCGTCCTTACATCTTTTTTCTCTCATTCTGAAACTGCTTAGAATGACCCTCATGATTACACTGGGTCTACCCAAATAATAATACAGGGAAATCTTCTCATCCCTAGGCCCCCAACTATTTCTGCAATGTCATTTTGACCAATGCCGAGTAGCATAGTCACAGGTTCCAAAAATCAGAAAGTGGACAGGAGCATTCTGGCCCAGAGGAACTCAGCAGACTGGGTGATGGTGCAAAGAAAGAAGGGCAGGTGCAAACTGAGAAGAGTGCGGCATGAGTGGAAATAGAGTGAAACAAAACTCAATTGCTTGGAGAAAGCCTCATGTTAAGAGAGTTCTTCATCCCAGGGACAGCAAGGACCTAAGATCTGGGTTGTATTTTTATAGAAGACTGAGTCTAGAGAGGAAACTGACTGCCTTGCAGCATGATAATGGGAAAAGAGATTAGGCACAATATATTACCAGAAAAGCTTGAGAACCTGAGATAGGGAGTAAGACCCTTAAAAAAGGATAGTTCCACCATCATCTTTCTGCTCTCAAATCTGTTATTACCCAAACCGTTCCAACTGTGCAAGACACTGCAGAACAGAGGTAGGATTTCATAGCTGTGTTAGGCAGGAATGTATGCAACTGACAGGAGGGAAATGAAACAACTAAAATAGTCTTAATACTATATTTTAAAGCAAAGTTAGTTGTTGAACAAGCATCCCCTGAAGTAAATAAGAACCATAGTTTTTAAAACAAATACATTTCTTCCCTGATAGTTTATCTTCATTTTAGTCGTTCTGTTATTGATTCTTTCAAGGATTTCAATTATGCAGACTCACTTTTTAAGCAGTATCTAAACTCACTCTTATTGACATGTGTCTTTTTAAACATTTTCTTCTTCATGTACTTCATTTACTAATATCTATGCCAAGAGAAAAAAAAATTATTTTCTATCCCAAGCGTGAATTTAAGTTACTCTTAAGCTCAGCATTAATAAAATCCTGTAAACATTTACTACACTTTGTCTATCACCACCCACAAGATCTCAATGAATTTTAGACCGGTGACTTTTTCCCAGTCACCTTTGATACTAATTTCCTTTCTTAGAAGAATCAATTTAGTTTAAGGACCGCCTCACTTTTCCAAAACCCCTTTATCCATATGGAAAACTTTACTGAAAGTTGTGTTTCTTCGTTTTAATGAGAGTTATTGTAATATAAATTATGTTTGGACAAGGAAATAAAAGGGGTTGGCAATTGAGTATTTAAATAATTGCAGATCTCAGCTTTACCCTTTAAATCCTGTAATGGTTGATCCATTGTATCAACTTGAGAAGTTTAGCAGTTCAACTCAGCAGAGGGCCAGGGTCCTCATCCTCACTTTGTAAACATCCTTGACTTCTGCAAGAGGAAGGCAGGGAGATGGTATGAGTGCTACATTAGCCCAGGGAGGAGGACCCAGCTTACAATATAAGGGGGGAAAGAGGCTCTTCCTCCTACTTTTGCTCTTGCTGTTTTTGCTGCCTTCTGCCACCTTGAAGGGTTGCCCCTGTGCCATGCCACCCTCCCTTGGAGCCAGCTGATTACAGACTAAAACCTGCACCAACCGTAAAGTAAATAAACCTTTTCTTCCTTAATTTTGAGTGTCAGGTATTTTGTCCTAGCAATGAGAGAAAAGTAACCAAGACAAGTCCCAAGAAATCAATTCTTTTTCAGATATTCCCTAAAGCTCACACAAGAGATATTTAGAAAGGTATGAGTCTAAAAGAAAGGTATGGCTGAACTTAGCCAAAGCACATTCATTTCCCAGGGGATCCACTCTGCTCTGCTGGGAAGCGCTCCCAGTCTTGACACTAAAATCTACTTGTGACCATTGTTACAATTTCTCATCCTAGCTTTGCAAAACCACAGATCTGAGGAGGTTGAATCCAGTCCTCGCCGTGGGTATTTGGACTGATGTTCTGGTAGCACATCAGGGAGCCCCCTCCTTCTGCAGATGCTCTCCTCTACTGGGAGAAAAGTGCTCTTCTGGTTTCCTCTGAGTCCATCCACCCTCCTCCGTCCAGCTCTACTGTGTTGAAAATCCTCAAAACTCCATCCTCAGACCTTCCTCTCTGTATATTGCTTTGTGCACATTGCATCATCTATGCTGGTTACTGAAACTATCCTGAGATTTAGATTCTAAAACTCTTCTGAAATGTAGGTCTCCAGAAACCAATCTTCACAGTATTTTCATCATGTTGAATGTACTAAGACCTCTTCATAAACTTCCCCCAAACTCGGTTCTCTTCGTGTGCCTATCTATGTACCAGACACCTACCTATCCTTCTCCATTGCCCTCTCTTATCTATTATTAAGTCCTGTTAATTTTACCTCCCAGTTGACTGTTAAAATCATTCATTTTGCTTCATCTTTATTGCTATCATAGTTGATACTCTAATAGGAATCTAGAGGGGCTGCTGAATGCCCTTTATTTCCTTCAGGTCACATGCTTCTCCCCCAAACCTACCCCAAATCTTTGCCTGTGCTACTGCCATCATTTAATTCATTTAAATTTTAAGTTTTATATGTGGAAACATATCCTTAAAGAAAATATAATTGATTGCTATTCTAATCTAAATTAATTTCTTCCATTGTGTAGAGTGCTGAGCCTTTGCTTGTGGCCTCACTTTACTGAATGTGGTATTTTATATAATTTAAGGCCTTTATTTAATGTCTTTCTTCTCTGTTCATCCGTAATCTGCAAGAGGGTGAGACTATTTTGTTGATTACTATAGTAGCATGTTGTACAAAATCAGATATATAATGGCAAATATAGACATATATTTTCTGATACACATATGCTTGTGAGTCAGGTAATTATAATAGCCTTTTACCTAGGTAAGAGATATGTCAACTTTTTCCCTAAAGCTCAAGTAGTATTTATTTTAGATTTTGTGGATCTTACTGTTTATACTGTAAGAATTCATTATGTCATTCTGACGTGAAGGCATTATATAGATAAGCTCTAAGCAAGTGAGTCTGGCTGTGTCCCAACAAAAATTATCAGCAAGTGCAGGCTGTGATCTAGGTACAGCTTATGTGTTTGCTTTCTGGCCCCTAATCTAGGTTTTTGAGATTTTTTGACTCCGTGTAAAGGATATTACATAATTCCTTAATAATATTTTTTTACTTTATTGAGATAAGTATTTATCCAATTCATTTTACTAAATTATACCTTTAGTATCTCCACCTTTGTAACAATTGCATTGAAATTTCAAAGAATCTCAGTGTTTTCCTAAAGTAGAGAGTAGATCTTTGCTTCTGTTCTATTAACTAAATGACCACACCTGGTGGTTTACAAAAAATCAAAGCTCAGCATTCAGAGCACTGAGAGTTTTACTTTGAAGAAAGTGAACTAGCTGCTACCCTCCAATGGCACATTCCTAAAGATACTAAACTGATAGAAAATATGTTTAGAGTACTGTGTTACAGTCAGTAATGATATGTTTACAGTCAGTAATGATATGATGGTATTAAATTGAGCTATGTAAAAAAATCATGCATTTTATTTTGCAGAGATTTTGAAGAAACTGAACCACCACAAAACTGTGTTACAACCTCCTTGAAGATATCAATTTGCTACCTTTCCTAGAACCTCAGAATATGTGGCAAAGTTGACTAGCGTTCTTATACAACAGTGGTCCCCTGAGGCACTTTAAACTCCCATCTTTAAGCATAGTCCCCACTCTCCAGCAGCCATAGCCCTCTCTGAATCCCACAACAAATGCAAACACCTTCCACCACCTCAAGCTGAGTTTCTGTTCCCAAGTCCAAGTGATACCTGCCTGGCGCCTCATCTTTACGAGCATCAGGTTTCCGAGACCAGTGCCTGAGCTTTGCCGCTCTTTCTACCCTCTGTCTTCAGCCCAGAGTTTGCAATATGCTGGCTGAATACAGAGCTCTGGGGGTGGGGGCAGGGGAGGGGGCACCAAACATTCCTCACTAGAAGTTTCCATACTGCTAAATATTGAATAATCATTTGAGCCTCAGATACACTTTGAGGTAATAAGTATATCTATCCATCTACATCTTCATTAAATCTAAACAAGTACCAAAGAGAATGTGTACCTAAGACAGGGTGCACAGAGCAGGGAGCTGGAAAAGTCAAAGCAACACACAGATGATACTGGCGTGTTCTAAAGCTTACAAGGTGTTTTCCACTGTACAGTTAAACATCCAAGGTTATTTTGAAAAGAAGAAAATGTGAGGACATTTTCCTTCCTGATATTTAGTAATACTATGAGACTCTTGTACCTAGCTTGGTATGCTTTCAGGCCCATCCAAATCTCAGGAAGAGAGAATAAAATTTGATGTCTGTGAGCTCAGAACTTTAATATTAATCACAAGGGCTATATTCTTTTCCCAAACCTGCTGTATTTCATGTCCTCGACCTTCCCTCTCCCCACCCTCCTCCTTGGTCCATTACACTTTATTCTCTTCTTGGGGGGGGGTGGCACAGGAAGAGAGAATTCATGCAGCATCCTCAGACTGTGTGCAGAATGGGCCTCCCTTCAAGGTGAGCTGAACTAAGTCAAACTCTTCATTTAAGGGTGAGAATGAGACCTACAGTCTATAAAAAAATTATACATGCAGATCAGAAGTGCCATGGACAAACTGGATCGGGTACAAAGGGACCACTTGCATAGAATATTTCTTTACCTTCTAATGTGTTTAAGAATAAATTTAAAGGCACATGCTTTTGAACTTGGTATGGAGACATTTTCCCTTTCACACATGTATTTCTTTACAGACATAAAGAAGTAAAAAGGTGGGCTAATCTTTGTGACAACTGAAAACATACACATGCAGTCATTTGAATTCGGTTTTATTTTCATCTCATACTTAGCTTAATTTAACAACACCACTTACAACACTTTATAAGTAGGACCCTGCATTCTATTTCACTCTCTGCAGGGGCCTTATGATTTATGTGCATTATGTGCGGTTTTGTAACAACAAAAAATCATGTTAAAAAATAAACCAAGTGTGAGGAATTTGCCTAGGGTACCTGCATTCTATCCATAGGTGAATTTCTATTGTCCATTATCATTTGTATCTAATATGAACCATTCTCCAGTGTCTGCCTCTAATCTCCATGCTTGTTAAGGAGCTTAAGAGGAGAATCAGTTGATTTCAAGGCCTTTTGGAGTTCAAGGGCAAAGTGATTATTTCCTTAAAGGAAAAAAGATCACGGACTCATCACAATTTCCGAAGTTCAGCTCTTTTTTGTTTCACTAATTAGAAGCCAAACCAAATGCATATCTGGAGGCTTTTATGCAAGCGATCAGCCCTTTGCCCTGGGACCAATTACAGAAAAGTGTCTTTTATACATTACTCTCCATGAATAATCTAGTGTGCACACGAGCTGTCATGTCTGACCATGAGTCATGAGAAGACCATATAATCATATAGTTGAAGAGCTAGTGAAATGTTTGCACTTCTCGGTTTAATTTATGAACATAATCGAAATCAAATGCCGACAGCTTCTTTGTCATTTGAACACAGGTATGTGTAAATATGCACACATAGACACATGCAGAAAAAGACACTGAAAGCTCTGCATTTCTATTTTGGGCTCAATCCCATCTAGAAAAATTTTCTGTTTTGCAAAATGAAAGCAACAGTTGAGTGCATATAAAAATGGATTTAAATACCAGCCTGAACTCTGTAATTTTTCCTGTGGGCTTTAGAAAGCTATTGATACATTATTTATACAGATTTACTATTTAACATATTTTGACATTTCCTAGGATGTCAGTCTGGTTGTTCTCTAGAGACTCTCAGTAACAAATTGGCTCAACCTACCAAGGAGGCTATGAGGACCAAACATGGCGGTCGGTAAACTGAAGGCCCAGGCAGCTAATTATATAAATTCCCATCAAAGTCTGAAGCTGAAGACAGGTGGACTGATGCCCCAGCTCTAATTCCATCAGGCTGTTTCTGAGTCTTCTCTCCTATTCAAGTGTCTATTGGATTAGAGGAACCCCCCCCCATGGAGGAGGGTAATCTGCTTTATTTAGGCTGCTTATTCAAATGTGAGTCTCACCCAGAAACACTCTCAGAAATATATCCTGAAATATGTTCAACCAATGTCTGGATGTCCCACATCCCAGTGAAGCTGACCATAAAGTTTACCATCACACCACCAGTAATACTGTCATCAGTCTTCATGTTTGTGTTACTAGAGTTCCAATGATTCTTAGGATAAGGAAGTCATATTCTAAAATGTTTCAACATTTGTCAAAGCTTTAGCAACTAGAGCTGATTCCAAAAAAAAAAAAAAAAAAAAAAAAAAAAAAAAAAAAAAAAAAAAAAAAAAAAAAAAAAAAAAAAAAAAAAAAAAAAAAAAAAAAAAAAAAAAAAAAAA
>PVLD010005118.1:0-85375 GCA_004027595.1 Dinomys branickii | reverse complement strand
GACCCCTCTCAGTGAGTGTTGTTCATGGTTGCACGTAGAATTCACTCATGAAACAATTTTCCATGACTTCCACTGGTGAGAACACTTGAATAGAGTTGATAAAGGAAAGAAAGATTGCCTTTTCTATTAATTACATAGCTACAAGGGAAGTTAATCTTCATTTTGTTGAAAGAGTTGAACTAATTTTATTTGATAAATAAACACAGAGGTAAGCAGTTATTTAATTTATATTCTATTTCACAGAAGTCCATAGAGAGCTCACAATGTATGTTGCCATGGTTTTGAGATGGAAGAAAGAGACTATGAAGGAAAGTGAAGAAAGTCATCTCATATAGTAATGTTGGGGTGGTTAGGTAGTGCATAAACAGACTCCTGGGGACAGGAGTTGGGAAGGAACTGTAAAATGAATTATTCTACATAAATGCTATAGCTGTGAGGCTCTCTTCACACTCCATCCTCAGTCCTGTGCTGCAATTGGAACCCCTTCAGCAGACAGAAGCAAAACTATATGATAGATGGTGTACAAGTGAAAACCATCATCGCTGGGAAGTGCCAGTTAGCATTGCAGATCTACGTGTCCCCTTCTTTATGACAGCCTATGTTTCCATTGATGCAACTTTGAGGCAGCTCACCCTCAAAGACTTTGGTTGGAATTCCCCAGATTTTCTTACATCCACATGCATATTTTTGAAATTCAATATTCCAAGGGTTACATTTTCTAACTTTGAATGTTTTGGACGAATGCACATTTCAATTTTGATGTTAATTGTAATGCTTTCTAATTAGGTAAGTAATAATCTGACATTAATTGCTGTGAAATGGCAGATGATATGAACAGTCAACCTTTTCTTTAACACTGAATAAAAATTGCTTGAGCACTGTAAATAGAGTGCTACTCTAGGGGATTGTCTGTGTCTTTGTAGACTCTTAGTTACCAGTATAACATCTGGAGTCCTTTCCTCTCTCCCCCTCTCCTTCCCTCCTCTCCCACCCTCTGTATCTTGAACATTCAGCACTTCTTCAGCCCCTCCAAACCATATGCTGTAGGCTTCATTTTATCAAAACTTTTTTTCTGTAGATATTCTGTGGGACAATCAGTTGTATTCTTCCAAATATACATGTGTGGACAAACACAATATAAAGCAGGGCTGGGGATATAACTCAGCAGTATAAGCACCTGCCTGGAAAGTGCAAGGTCCTGAGTTTGATTCCTGGTACCAATAAAATAAAATAATGTGATACTGCTAGTTTAGACACACATGCAATCTGTAGTAGGACTGGAAGAGCAAGGTAATGAATTATAAAGAGTGAGGATGAGGAAATCTTTGAGATGATTCTATTTGACATGGGCTACTAATAAGGCAATTTTTGCTTGGCGAAGGTAACAGGTACCTAAGGTTAAACGTCTTTAACCATGATACATATACTGTATGTGGAATGGAGTAGCTGCCTATGTGAGAAGATAACTTGAAACTATGTGAATATTTTTCATAAACGTCTGGGATGTGGAGGTTCGGAGTATGTTAGCAGATGACATGGGAAGGCGGGTCATACTAGAAATTCTGAGATTTATTTTGGAGATAATGGAGAAGCCTTTGCGATTTGGGGAGAATTTTAATACATGAAACTATCAGTAATATGGAAAAATAGGGAAGACAAGGAGGCAAAATAATGTCACACATGCCCAGTGAGAAGGGGTGGGGACCACGATGAGTGGATGGGCAAGGTTCCTGGCATGTGGATGGTTGTCAAGACAGGAAGAGCTACATAAACAGGATTTCAAAATAGTATAGAAAAAGTATGTGGGGAGATGAATCAAGGGCAAAACATCAAGGAGACTAAGATGGAAGGTAATTTGAAGAACAGAGGATTTTCAAAAGAAACATGTCAGTCAATATTGTCAATTTCTTTAGTGGTTTCAGATGTGCTGAGAGGTGTCAATGTCATTAAGTAAATGAAAGCAATAACTTTCTCTCTGAGTATTATGACATTCAACTCACAGAAAGCTATGCAAATCTAAGGACTCTAGCTGTGGAACTAGAAATAATGATATTAAATATCACAGTAAGAAAAGCTGGTGTCTGACCAGAAACTGCAGGGTTGCCTAGCTTTGAAGCATTGATATTTTACTGTACACTTTCTTTGCAATGACCAAGAAATTCAGCATTCAAACACTGAATGGATTGCATGGACTATGAAATCTGGTAAGAAATACTCAAACTGGGAGATTTTCATGGGATCATTGAAATCATGACAGCTTCTAAATTAGCCACAAAAACAATAAATCAATAAATGAATTGGAAAGGATATTAAAATATGTTGAGGTTTAGGGCAGGTAGTGAAGACAATCCCAAAAACATGCTGCAAACCATGAAAAAAGCATAAAAATCTTAATTTATTTGCAATAAAAACAATGAAAATCAAAGAAATATAAAAGATTCTAGTAGGACTCCTAATCTAATACTTGCATATTATAACAGAGTATGGTATTTTAAGTTATTCATTTGCTGCCTAAGTGTAAATTAATTTATGAATTGAGTTACAAGCCAAAATGAAGGCACAGATTGCTTTAATATACAGAAAACAGATGATATGACTATCCCTATATGCCATTTCCTTGTGCACATGGCAGTGCCTGAGTTACAAATATCCACTTAAGAACACCTACCCACCTTTACAGAATTATGGAATGAATCCCACTTAATGTGGTAATGATGCAGCTGTGAAATACACGGGAAAGTCATACACACTGGACTTCATATGAGAACTGCCAAGATTTAGTGAAAGTGTCAACTATCCACGCAGGTTTTTTTCCAAAATTCCCAGTGGAGACGATTCCCAGAAGCATGTGGAGAGCCAGATCTAAAGCTAATAAATTGGTGAGTTCTTTGTTTTTATTTTTTCTTTCCCACTGGACTTAGTGAGGCAGTCTTCAAAGGATAACCATGCTTCCCCTTAATCAATACCACTAAAAGTTAAAATCTCTGCTGTGACCATGGCATCCGCCATGTTTGTGCCTTGGCTGGTAGGAAGCATGAAAGACAACAAACACCCTCCTTTGAAAAGATCAAGTTAGTGTTTAGCTCTAATATGTGTATCATTTCCTTGATGTGGCTCGTTCATTATACCCAGAATCCATTGTGAGCTCTCCCTGGCTCATGGACGAGCTACCCAAAAAAGAGATAAGTGATAAAACATGTAAAGTTACTTCTATAAAGGAATCTGTTAAAAGCGATAAAAAGAAAATCTTAGCTGGGTGATGGGGTGACCTCGAAAGGAAAGGTTGCTTAGATGAGACGCACTTCGGACTGGGGGCATGCTGGCGGCTTGGAACACAGGTTCCCGCGGAGGCGAGTCACTCAGAGAAGAGACACTCAGAGAAGAGAAGGGTAAGGGAACAGGCACTCACCACTGCTCCATACAGACAAAAAACAGAACCCTTGACTAAAAGGGTACAAGCACAGTCTTCAGATCAAATTCAGGATAAAACTGAGTTTTTACAAAGACTCTTTCTGTCTACTTGCTTTTGAATGAAATTAGTAGTTTTGACAAAGAAAATAGTAGTGTATCCTTTTGGACCTGATATCTTCTTCTTAAAGTCTTCTCCTGCTGTCATGGACCAAAGTCATAGTTAGACTGACATGTTCACGTTCTAGCTAGGGACCTATGGGTGACCAGTTGGCTGAATCTGGCACAGTGAGAATCTTCCCTTTGAAGGATGAATTAGCACACAGCAATGCTAGTAGGCTTAGGCTAATTGATTGAAATGGGAAATCATGATGGTTCTGGTTATCCATTTGATCACCTAAGCTGAGAAGACACTATATAGGAGAAAAATGAAGAAACTGGGAAGGAAATAATGGTGAAATTTCATGGAACCTATGGAAACAATAACTTTATCATACTTCCTGAATTTCCAGCACTCAGATCCAATGTGGAAATAAGTATAGTTTTATAACTAACTTAGATTTTATGTTCCTCTCATACATTTTTCCCTTTATAAATATTAATTTGAACATTCTTTCTTCCTTAAAATTGCACACGTAACAAATGTATTCAGTACACAGTATTTAAGTATATATATATGTATCCACTATAGAGTCTTTCAGATCTGTTTGTGTCAAATAGGCTTTGCTGACATATGATCGTCCTCAGTTATAACACCACTATATAAGAGATGAGCAGGAGCCAAACTGTAAAGATGCTGTTGAACTTCATCTTTTAGAATATTTGAAAATGATCTCTAAAAGCAGATTTGTTTTAACAAAATCTTTTCTCGCTTAAGCACATTTCCCTCACTATTGGAAAATTACACTATCCATAATTTCCAAGTGAGTTTCAAGAAAGGGGTAATCCCATGAGTGCCCATTTCTAAAGATGAGAGCAGGATTCTACTTGCTGTTTTTATAGTCATTGACTTCCCTGAGGGCAGCTCAGATCACTGAAGAGATGCCTGAATCTTTTGTCTGACTCCCACAATATTGGAAATAGTGTTTAACTGGGCTGGTAAACATAAAAGTGATTAGAATAATTAATTAATAATTTTCAGAATTTAATCAAGGATAAATTCCTAATCAGGGTAAAGAAAGTTTCCCCCTTTGGAATGGGAGGGCTAGAAGTGGTAGCTTCACCTCATTAGCGTTAGGGTTGTGTGTGACGATTAGTATCGGCCAGGCTGCTTACAGTGCACTAACTTGCTTCCAATTTTCTGCTAAGGGCAACCAGAATAGCTAGGTAGAATATCAAAATGTGTCTACTGGCAACAAGAAGATGTAAAGAAAAAATCCTTTAAAGCATAAATCTAGGAGGGAAAAGAGGACAGACTTTTGTCTAAAGTAGCAGCGATAAAATACACATCTGACTTCTCCATAGATATGCAGGAGTCCAAAGGCAATAGAATACATTTTTTAAATGTTAAAAGGAAAAATTCAGCTGCTAAAATGTTTTACCAAATCAAACTTTCCTTCCCTAATGAGAGGGCAGCACCCACGCTGGGATGTACAGCAAGAGGTTTCATCCCCAGTATCCCTGCACATCCTAACAGGTGTGTTCAAATGGTCAGAAGTCCCCCGCAAAGTCTAAAGTATGGATGGAGAAACAATTAATATTAACTTCAAGAATTCTATTTGCCCTCAAAGACTATTAATATCAATAGAAAATAAATAAATACCTTGAGTGTATTAATAATACTGTGCACTTCAGCAATAACGAAAATTGTGTGTATGTCTCATTAGATCCTGAAGAAAGTAGCTGGAGAAATGCTTAAACATGTATCAATAATGACATGGGTAAGCATATTATGCTATAATAATACAGTGGGATACTCTTCAGCGAGAAAAGAGCTACACATAATCACACAAAACATAGTGTTTATGAGAAGAAGCCAGGCCCAAAACATTAACTATCGCCTCCATTTACATAATGTGAGAATATGAAAGTATTTTTAAAAGTATCTGTAGTATTTAAGAGACTTCCTTAGTTGGCACAACCCAAATAAGCGGGTCATTTTTGACAGGAGGAGGCAGGAACAGGGAGCAGGCAGCTCCGGGGAGGCAGATCGTGTCCTGGTACTCGGCACGGTGACGGCTTCCATGATTCTCCGTCCGTGTCCTCCTCGAGCCCCGTTCCTTTATTTTGTATCATTTTCTGCACAGTTTTAATCTGCGTCTCATAAAAGCCACACTGTCGAAAGTAACTCCTCACAAACGATCTCTACATTATAGCATCAAATGCATATATCACAAATGTGAATTTAGGGTATTTAAAGAACATACTGTATTTAAATCTTAGTCAAATTTACATATGGTTTTATGATCTTTAAACCATAGCTATTCCGGTTACTCACGTCCATAAATGACCATCTGCTTATACTCGCAATTTGCTTATACTTTCATGGAAAAGCTGCATCTCTTTGGAGACATAAGAATTTAAACCTACACCCAACCCAAAGCCATATTCTTAGTTAAAATCGTGTTGAGATCTGGGTACTTCTCAATGCAGACAACCTGAGGCACTGGAAATGCACCCAAGTTATTTGGCTTATGCCACAACTATGAGAATTTTGCTTGAAACATTGAACAGATAAAGGCATAGCTCATAATCTGTAATTTAACTACCACACAGTAATTAATCATTGCATTTATTAATTTAATTTTAAAAACTACAAAAAGCATTCCATCAAGTACATGCTTTTAATTTACTTTTATATGTAAAAACTAAAACAATCCATTCATTTCTTTTTCTTTCTTTCTTTCTTTCTTTCTTTCTTTCTTTTTTTTTTTTTTTCTTTGTCTTTTTGAGACAGGGTCTCACTATGCAGTTCAGGTTGGCCTTGAACTGACTTTGTAGTCTAGTCTGGCCTCAAACTAGCAGTGATCCTCCTGCCTCAGTCTCCAGAGTGCTGGGATTACAAGCATGTACCACCACACCTGGCTTCTATTCATTTATTAAATTGTCACTGGATACATCAAAACTTTTGCTTCTCACAGAGAGAAGCTTATTTCTCTTTTGGTACCTCTGAAAACAAAATTAACAGACATGTTCAGTAAATGTACACATGACTTTTAACAAGCTAAACCAGAGGCAACACTAGGTAAGGACACGTTTTTTGGTAATGGTAGGCTATATTAGGAAAGTCACAACTGAAGCATGGATAGGAGGTTGGGATTATCCCAGGGAAGCCTGCAATGAGAAAAGAAATCCTGGTGGACGGGGTGGGGAGAAGCCAGTCATACGGGCTCCTCAGACGGGCATGCTCAACACTGAGTAACCCCGGAAGTCAAACGCTGCAGAACCATTTAAGATGTGATTTAATTTGCAAAGTTCCCTGTAAAAGGGGGGGGGGGGGGCTGCAAGAAGAAAAGGAAAACGGGAAAGAAACAGGGAAACTAGGAGAGGGTACAACTTTTACTGAGGTGCATGCCAGAGGCTGGAAAACTGAGAAGCAGAAATTAAGATGTAAAGTTGTCTTGATCAAAACAATGTAAATCAGCTCTTTCAACAAACACATAGTGATCTTAATGCTTTTTGTTTTTAAAAGTTGTCTTCATGTTAGTCCAGATGGCTAGAAGGGGATGGAAGTAAGGGACACTTTTACAGTCAAATCAACCAATTAGACACTTTTTCAGTTTCAGATTAATTCTTTCAGAACCTTGAAGACAGAGATCTGACTAACTTTTATCAGCCCACAAAACCCTGCTCCCACTGCCCGCCACACTCCTGGAAAGATGCTTCAAATGGCTCCCCCGCAGAAATAGGTAACTTTTCCTGTTTTAAGTAACGTGGGAGAACCACGCAGCACACAGGTCAGGTGGTGTCATGGAAGGTCCTCCAAGCAATGTGTTCCTTCAGCTGAGAGATGAGGGACCCGCTTGGCCAAGGGGCAGCAGAGGGCACTCCAGGCCAGAACAGGTTAAGTTGTGGTCACTTTATCTCTTGTTGTTGACGCAAAGTCCTGAGGCCATGGCCCAGGGTTTTCCTGCAGCAATCTGTTTACAAGCGGGTCAAGGACTTGGAGACAGATAACCATTAGCAAAACAACTTTTCTATTGACAACAGAGTAAAGAAAGGTGTGTTTGCAGATGAATTATCACTGGCTTCTTAAAGGCAAAAAAAAAAAAAAAAAAACCTCAGTCAAATCACTAAATCCCAGCTTTTTAACCCCTAGTATTGAAGTTTCTGAGGAGCTAGGATGAGTGGCTTGCTTTTCTCACAGTTTTGGTCATATCCCCTGCAGATAAATCTGTAAGGACACTGTTTAGCCTCCTCTGATATTTACAAACTATCCATTTGGGTCTCATTCAGATGAAGAAATAATGTTATACCAGAATTAGAAATATTTGGATTAAAGTCAAAGCAGCAAAATGTTATCTCCTGGGAAATTTTAAGAATGCTTTGTTACTGTAATAAAATGAATTCTTAAAAGGAAAAAAAAAACACTGAAATTTTCTAGTTTGAACCTTGGTGTCAAGACCTTCAGGCTGAAGATGTTTCTGGCAGAATCTGGAGTTTTTGAGGACCGAAGAGTTGAGTGAGAAACAGCCCAAATCCATTGTGGAAGTGGGGAAAAGAAAATAAACCAGATCAACAAAGTCCAGTAGAAGACTCAAAATAAGGTTATCAGAAAGCATGCAGAAAAAATAACAAAAGCTTGATGAATAAATGTGATGAAGGCTTTAAAAGCCAGTAGCCTGTTCCAGCTTGGGGTGTGTGTGGTGTAACTGTCACAGAGCTGAGCAAAGGCAGCTTCTCACGGAGCGTCCAGTTTTATGCTAAAGAAATGGACTCCCATTTTCCCTGAAGGAGAAAACTCTGCACTTGGGAACCTGCACATGGGTAAATATGAGCTGTCTCATTAGAAAGATACTTCTCAATTAGTTTTTTTTCCTCCCCTCTTTCTGTCGGCCCCCAGCCTTCTGATGCACACCCATAAAGACACAGCGTCCTACACTTGCAAAGGGTCAGAAAGGTTCCTGGCGATTTCTCTCCATAGAAGCCCTGACAATGTGGCATGTGCAGTCTCGACAATGACATGCCACTCAAAACCCCTCCCTTGGGATTGTCACTCCCTTTAAAGGAGACAGCCAACGTGAATGAAACACTTCTTTCTCCCTGGGGACATCAGAGTTGCTTTTATTAACCCTGATACAAAGTGCCACTCAGAGGCCTCGGACAGTGGAATTCTTTATTCTCCTAACTAGTGATCCATTTAGCCCTCCAGAATAGTCTTAAAGCTCCATAGCTTTCTGTATTTCTTGTTTATTTTATGTCCCCACTGCTCCATGAAGCAGGCTGATAAAAACACTGCAGTGTACTGTAAAGTCCTCACATGCAAAGGGCCTTTCAAATGGTTTCATCTTAACATACTTCTGTCACTCAAATCAGAAAACTTTATGCCGGTTCCTTTCCAAGCTGTTAAAGATTAGCTTGATGTAGATAAGGCTATTCCCCGAACTCATTATCTGCCTTCAAAATCCACCTTAAGGACTCCTTAATAAAGTCAAGGTTACCTGAAGAGTATTTTACGGAAAATTGGTGAATGACTATTAATAAATTTGCATTACAGACAAGTTATTTTGTCTTTTATGCTGACAGTGGATGAGTCTTCCTTTATATGAGTTTCTTTAAACAATCAGTCCATTTCTTAATCTTACGTCATCCGGGAATCACTGATCATACTGGTTAGAGGCAACTAAAGGTGTTCCTGCCATTTTATAATTAATCACTGGTCGTGCTGTATGTGTCACACAAATATCTTTGATCTCTGCATCACCGCAAAATTAAAACTACCTCTCCACCCTGCACCTCCACACCATTCATCCTAGAATGTTAGACACACACACACACACAGGCACACATATCTCTCTTTACTAAATAAGGGCATGAATAGCTCCCATAAGACTGGTATGTTTTTAGTCATGCTAAAATAGAATTCCAGTCCATATAATTAATGTAGCAGGTGTTCCTTCAGCTCATATGAGTCTAAAGACACCACCGAGATAACTACTTAGAAATTCTATTACCATCCTGACCAAGTTACTGGAACTTTCTCACTGACTTTATTTCCCAGTCTTTATTCCTTCTCTGAATTTCTATTTTCTGTCCACACACACCACGAATGTCACATGTTGCTATATAACCATTGTTATTTCTAATTTAGAATCATAGTTTCTAGCTCCTCAACTTTTCCTCTTTTTTCACTCAAGATCTCAGTGTTATTTGTTATTAATCTACAATAAGAGAATAAATAGCAAGAGTAACTCATCATGCAAGATTTGCACATTGTGGAATTTTTGCTGGTTTGGTTTTATCACATACAATCAAGTAGCAAGTAAAGTTTTAATGTTTGCCAGCTAATAAGGGAATGGTTTCCTCAGTTGCTCCTTTCTGACAAACTTGAGCCATGCTGAAATAATGTTTGAAAAGTTAAACTGGGGCTTTACCAAGCATTGTCTTTTCTGTAATTTGTCTCAACTTTGTGAATCACATATATAAATTTTAAATATCATGCATTTATATCCTGCTTCCATGTCACTGAGAAGTTTGAGATTTTATATAAGTTTTTTAGCCCTACAAGGTGCTTTTCAAGTAAAGCTCAACATGATTCTCATTTTATGATGCAGAAGTACTGGGTACATATTAAGAGTCCCAGTATGGACCTTGAGACCAATACCTGAGTACAAGCTCCCTTCCAGGAAGGCTCTGTGATCCAGTTTGGAACAAACCAACTAAAGACAAAAAGTATAGTGTTCAGAGTAACAGACTTCAGATTCAGACCTGAACCAAAAGCCCAGATTCACCATTTGCTAGCCATTGTTATGTTGCATAAAGTTAAATCAGAAAAGGAGCAGTTAAAATACAGAAAAAGATTCTTTTCAAATTTTATATAAGTAATTAACCATGCATGACTCAGTATTCTCATTTGTAAAATTGGACAGTATCAGTAATTTCAAAAGTCTATTTGGAGAAGAAAAATTCAGCTCTATAATTTACAAAGTAAAATTAAAATATTAAAGAAGCATTAAATATCTATTCTACACTTTTTGTCATAATCAACAAGTAATAATTCATCATGACCCCATGTGAAGCATACACCTAACATACAAGTGTATATATGTGTGTGTGTGTGTGTGTGTGTGTGCATGTGCTTATGTATATATCCATTTATATACCTAACATACAAGTATATATATATATATATATATATGTGTGTGTGTGTGTGTGTGTGTGTGTGTGTGTGTGTGTACTCATATATATATCCATTTATCCATGTGTGTCTAAACCTATATGGGTACATGTGAATGTTCTATGTAGTTAAATTTCTTAATGTTTCCCCAAACATATCCACTTGAAGCACCTGAATCTAATGCAAAACAGTCAGGGGTGAAGTTTGGTGGCAACAACTGCTTCCTAAGTGACCGGTGTCTTCATTTGCTCCATAAACACAAACTACTGAAGGCACACCTCACAGACATGACAGTCATGAACCATTTGGTCGCTCCTTGTATAATTCAGATCAGATAATTTTCTCCCTAATTTTATTTGTATTTTAATTTTGTACATATTATTCATGTACACTTAGGTACACTATTGCTTTATGTATATTGGTACATACGTGAGTACCAAGTCAGAATTATTGTTCCTACTTGATGAACTATTTCTTCTTTCAATGACCCTTTTCATGTCTGATAAGGATTTTGCCTTAAAGACTATTTTTATCAGATATTGCAACCAGTTTGGTTGTAAAGTAGATCTCTTTAGCTGTTTACCTACTGTGCACATGCATGCACACACACACACACACACACACACACACACACACACACACACCTGAACACACATACCCATGCTAAGCTTTCACTTTCTGTTTTTCTGTGGCCCTGCGATTGGGAGTACCTCTTGTAAAAATCTGTACAGGCAAACTGTGATTACATGATCCAATATGGCTCTCCATTTTAAATTGGAAAATCTAGTTCATATTTGTCATAGTTAAATACAGTGCATGTGCTTTATTTCAAGTACTTAGAAGTTTTCTCTTTAGTATTCTGTAACATCATCCTTTCCTTACTGTTCTCCAATTCTTTAGTTGTGTTGCATAAACATGCATATTTTTTTGAGATAGAAGGGATCAAAGTCAAAGTCTGCAAGGTAACCTAGATCTCTACCACTGAGCCACACTCTTAGCCCCTAAAGATACTTTTCTTTTTGACAAATAGATTTTATTTAACAGGTACAGTGTGATATGTACAAATAGTGCTTGGTAATTTGAAATTAATATACCAGTGCCTAAAATCACATTTTTCATTTAGATAAAATTTGCATTCAATGAATTGCACAATGCTACAGTATTCAGTTCAATGAGTTATTTCAAGTGTATGTACCCAAGTAACCACCAGATTAACTGTGTGACATTTCCATCACAGCAAGACTTCCCTTCGGTCAAGAACTCATTGAGTTTTCAAGATGCATAGGCAATGATGGTTCAGAGTTCTCTTCCTGGAGAATCATGTCTTCTAAAACTCCATATAAAAGGCAACAGATAGCACCACCAATGTTTAGGTCTAGATTTGTCCATATGATACATTGTTGTCGGGGTTTACTCATTATGTGAGTTTCTGTACTTTATTCCTTCATATTCCACTGCCTGAATAGGCCACAAATTGTGTATCTACTTTTGTATTGATGGGCACATGGGAATTTTTCCAGCTTTAAACTATCATGAGTAAGTTTGTTAGGAACATTGCCTCACATACCTTTGTGTGGTTAAATGGTTGATTTCTCTTGTGGAAGTACCTTGGATTGGAGTAGGTGAGTTATAGGGTTAGTCAATGCCTAACTCCACAAGAAATTATCCAGTAGCAGTACCAGTGGGTAATGCTACCATGCATATACCTAAATTCTAGTATTTTCACATTTTTGCCCAACATTTTGTGATTACAAAATGACATCACATTGTTTTTATTTGTATCTGCATGATGTCTAAATATGTTAAGCAATCTCTGTTAAGTATACTCATATATTCTTTGCTGATTATCTCTTAGCTTTTTGTCCATTTTCACCTGTTCTCTGTCTCTCTCTGTTTTTTTAGTAGTTGGTTTGTAGAACTTCTGAAAGACATTTTAAAAAGCATTTGAGAGATGTGATGTAACATATATTCCCAGCCTGTAATAGTTTCATCTAAGGAGCAGAAATGATGAATTATGAAAACTTCCATATTTATCACATTTTATAGCTTTGCTGGTGTAGCAAACCTTTTATCCCAAGTTTGAGAAGTTGTTTTTTTCTGTATTTTCTTTTAAAAGTTCTATGGTTCTAGATTCACATTCAGATGGCATCTTAATTTTTTGAAATGAGTAATATATTTTGTTAAGTATGTCCCTAAGCATTGTTCTGGTGTTAAAGTAAAGTTTAAATACTGAGTGTAGTGACACATAGCACATATCTTGTGTCAAGAAAGGAGAAAAGTACAGAGAGAGAAAGAGAGGGAGAGAGATGAAAATTTGATTATTAATTTTTATTTTTAAATCAGGTTTATCTAGAGCATTAAAATACAATTGAAATCTTCCATTGGTTTCTTATTCTAGATTGTTGCTAAAATTATTCATTTTTCTAGACTTTTAAATATATTTCATAGATTTTCTATGTATACAATAATGACCATGATGATCTAGAAAGTTTATATTTCTCCAATTTTTATGCCTTTTTCTTCTTTATTTTTACCTTACTGTTTTGACTGGGACCTGCAGGAAAACTTCAAATAGAACTCACGAGAAGCAGTGTATTTGCCTTCTTCCTAATATTTGAACGTTGCCCCCAAAAGTATAGGTTTTACTGTGAGTAATCTTCAGATATATTCTATTTGTTTAAGTCATTGTTCTATTTGATATTCTTGAAATAGGTAATCGATTACAGTAAATGCATTTCTGAATCTTTTGATATAATTGTATATTCTTTCTTTTCTTTCCTCTAGTACTGCACAGAATTGGGTTGTTCACTGTTAAAGCAATTTCATCTTTCTGGGCTAGAAGGAACTTGCATACCACATATTACCCTTTTCATCTATTTATTTGGTAATACTTTGTAGAGACTTTGTGAATCCGTGTTCATGGGAAAAAATAACCTGAAACTTTCTTTTGTGCATTAAGGCTTTGTGCTTTCATTCAGTATTTATCAATGTAGCAGATGAGGTCTGGAGATCTAGTTCTTTTTCATTTTCTATGAAAAGTTGATTGCCAATTTAATATCTTTAATTAATATGAGCTACTCAGGTTTTTATTTTTGCTTTTGCAGTTTTGATGAGATGCGGTTTCATATACTTCATTATTTAAAGTGTGTTATTTTTGCTACTGGTATAATGTTGTTCATAGCAACTCATTACTACATTTTATATGTATATCTCTATGAGAAGCACACTGTCATTTCTATTAGTTTCCTCTCTTTCTTTCTGTGTCTCTTTTCATTCATTTATCTATGGAATAATAAATGTTATTCAACTGCTCAATAAATTAACTTTTGGCTTTGTTGATTTTCACTTATCATCTATATAGTGAATCCCTACTTTTATTTTTCTAATTTGTTTTGCTTACTTTGCAATTAATTCACTTTTCCTTTTCCATTTTCTTAATGAGGGAGCTTTAATAATTGACTTTATATTATCTTAATTTGTCATATATGCAATTAAATTACCATCTAACACACAAACAATAAATCTTGATATATGGTGCTGTTGTTATTTAATCTAAAATAGGTTCTGATATTTGCTTGTGATTTATTTTTGTATTTATTATTTATACAGATGTGTGATGAAAATCTCTCAAATATATAGGGTTTTTAATACTAGATACCTTGAAGCAATTAATTTCTAGTTAAACTCCACTGTTGTCAGATAATATAAACTGAATGAGTTCAATCTTTCAGAATTATTAGATACATTTCATTCCCCAGTATATATTGTATTTCAGTAAATATTCCATACAAACTGGTTATTTGTAACATTCAGTAGATAGCAACTGGATCTTGTAGTTTGAATATTTTTCGAATCACATACATAGCTTCTGTTTCTTCTTTCTAACAGTTTTATATACTGAGAAGATTGCTAAAATCTCAAATTATTCCTTTAATTTATTTTTCCTTTTATTGCTGCCAAATCTATTTAGAAGTTTTGAAGATGAACACATACTCAGTTCTATCATTGTTTTTGATGAATGCAATTCTTTCAAAATTGTGCAATTTTAAATTTTCATATTTTTAAAAGTCTGGTTAATAAATTGTAGCCACACTATGATATACTTCTGAAATCATTTTAAATTATATGCTTATTTATACTTTAAGCATATAATATAGTCAGTCTTTTATTTTAAAATCTAGTTTAAAATATATGTCATTCAGTGGATTTTTAGTGCCACTTACACTTAATGTAATTTATTGGTATGATTTCATTAACCTTTCTATCTGAACTCTATTTTGTGTTTATTCTATTTATTTCCTAAATTCTGCATGTGGTTTGGGCTTTATTTTGTGTGTATTTTTTAACTTTTAGAACATTGTGCAGTATTTATGTTGAATCCCTTAGTGATTACTTCATTCATCTTATCCTAAGAACATCATGGATTGACCTTTAACTAATACAGTATACTGTCTTAAAGGCGATATATTAATCTTAAAACTATGATTCAGTTGATCTTTGATCTGCCTTCCCCCTTTATTCCCTTGAATTCTTGTACTTTGCTGTTGCAGATTCCCTAATATATCATTATTATTTTTGTGTTAAATAATCATTAGTTTTTAAAAATATGTATGTGCATATAAAATGCAAAATGCAGGAGCCACAAAAGAATCATTTTATCTCTAGTATGATACCTACCCTTTGTGATATTCTTTAATTTTACTGCAGTTTATTCTGAATTTCATCTACTATAATTTTTCTTTGATTAAATAAATTATTTTAGCACACACTATGGTGCTCAGTATCATTATGTTTCAATTACTTGAGAATTAATTTCAGTCCTAAAATATTTTTCCCTTTGAGAAATACTTTTGAGCCTGGAATGCAACACAGTACTGTAGGCTGTTAATTTGTCCTCTACCTTCTCAGACCGAAACTCAAGAAGAAATACTCCATTTTACCACTAGTCAGATAGTCAGAATGAGTATTAGTCAGTGATGCTTCAGACACCAGGAGTAATGCCCACTCTCCAGGCAGGTAGGAATTCCTCCAACATATGCAAGAGCACATAATCTCTGGACAGCCAGTACCTAAAAGTTTCAAGGTGTCCGCTGCACAGTACAGAGATTCATCTGTATCAGAGTGTGCTAGAGAACTGGTCTGTATTTAGCAGAGAAAATTAGGGTTGTCTTGGAAATAATTTGCCTAAAAGAAAGAACCCAGGCACAAACACCATTAACTAGTGTGGGAGATAGTTCCCGCAGTGTTTCCAGTCTCTGAGCTGTGGAATTTTCTCAGTAGTATATGTAGCACAATCCTTAAGGAAATTCGTAAGAACTTTAGAGATAGATGCTGATAAAAATATGAATGTGAATATGATGTTTGTATTTAGTTGACAGGATGCATAGAGCTCCTTAAAGTATGTGAGACTAATGGAAGCTAAAAGACTGCTGCGTTTGGCTGACTATAAATGCAAATTCCTGCAATCTAATTCAAAATTTGAAATTAACTGAAAGGTAAATGATCACCTTAAGGAAAAATAAAACAAAAGAAAATTAGTAACCATCATGTCTGAAAAGATCTTAGGAAAAAAAAGTCTCTATTAAAATATATGTGAAAATGTGAAAAGGGCCATTAACGAAAGAAAATGAAAGATAATAATATAAAGAGTAGTTAAAATGCAACCTGCTGAGCGTGGTGTTGCACACCTGTAATCCTAGCACTCGAGAGGATGAGGCAGGAGGATCATTGCACGTTCGAGGCCAGCCTGGGCTACAAAGAGAGCTCAAGGCCAGCCTGAACTGCAAAGTGAGACCCTGTCTCAGAAAAGAAACCAAAATCAAAACCAAAAATAAAATGCATGCAGCTCAAATTCGAAATTACTATAACAGTAGAATACACTCTTTTGTTTATAACGTTAGTAAAATATTCTAATGTTAATACCCAGTATCTTCTGTGGAACGCTTATTCTTGGCTCTCTTCTTGACTGGATGGAGAGACACCTAGCAGATTAGTATGTATCTGTGGAGTGGTTCCAGAGATGACTGGAATGTAGGCCAGCAAATTGAGTGCCAAAGACCCACAGGGACTCTGCGCATCATCGTGCAATAGGTTTGCAGACTAAAGAGGCTAACAAGAAGGAAGCGAGCCTGTATCAGCAAGCTTGATTATGCTTGAGGAGGTACGGTTTTTGTTGTTGTTGTTCTTGTTGTTTTGCAGTTGCCACCAACTGCAGCTTCTTCAGCCTTTCAACACACACTCATGGTAGAAACTCCAGGGCCTTTTAACCCTTCACTCTGAGACTGGGGCCTCATCCTTGGTCCCTCTTGTCCTGATTCTTTCAGCTTCTTGGACTAGGCAGCCACCAGGTCCTCTCCTTCTCTATTTGCAGAAGACCATGAAGGACTATCCCTTCTCTGATCCTGTAAGTCTATCTAATAAGTTCCTTATCATAATGACACACATATTCTATTGATTTTATTCCTGTAGAGAGCCTTAATCAATACGGATTTCATGTTTACACTGTTCGGTGTTCATTGTCAGGAAAATATCTGACAGCCACAATTGAAAAGAGAAAAGGCTTGTTTTAGCTCTTCATTTCAGAGGTTACATTCCATGATCAGTGGGTTCCAAGGCAGAAAAATCATGGCAGAAGCACATAGAGAGGAAAGCTACCCATTCCAGGAGCCAGAGAGACCAAGGAATAGCTAGAGAAACCATATAATTCAAAGTCATGTGCCCGGTAACCTCTGTGCCCCAACTAGATCCTACTTGCTAGTTGCTCATTCAACTGTGAACTCAATGATTCACTGATGAGGTTAGTAACCCCAAGATCTAGGCACCATCCAAAATCCCTATCTCTGAACACATGAGTCCTTTATGGGACGTCTGTCTAACTAAACCATAACGTACAGTATCATAGACTGCTGCAACAGTACCTATTCCTCTTGAGCAAGTAATAAGGATCACAGGTAAGAAAGGCATGCCTGTGCTTTTTCCAACTGGACTTAGAGAAATTGATAACAAAAACAGAGGTTTGAGATATGTGTTGCATTTAAATTCTAAAACATTAATGTGTCCTTATTTATTATGCAGAAAAGTAATAGGAAAGAAAGGCTAATAAGCAATAAAACGAATGTTTTACATAAAATACGGTTTCTCCCCTGATGTGGATTTCTGTGGTTATTCAAAATTCTGTGGAGGAAAATATAATGGAAGAAAATCTTTGTAGGGTTTTGGTAGGTAAAATGTAGACTGGCCAACAAGTACATGAAAAAGTGCTCAGCATCTTTGGCTATTAGAGAAATTCAAACAAAAATAACACTGAGATTTAATCTTCTTACAAAAAGAATGGATATATTTTAAAAAAATAGTAATGCTGTTGAGATTGCTAGGGAAAGAACCCTTCCACATGTTGGGAGTGTAAAGTAACATAACCCCTGTGAAAATCTGTGGAGATTCCTCAGAAACCTAAGAATAGAATTTTCATTTGACTCAGATATACCCCTTCTGGTATCCTCCCTATAGAGTTAATGCCATCATGCTTTAGTGGTAATGTGCATAACCAATCACAGAGTAGCACAACTCATAAAAGCTAAAACTTGGAAGAGGTCTATAGCCCAGGAACAGATCAATGCATAAAGAAAATGTATCTATAAACAAGGGAGAGCCCCTCAGCCAGAGGAAGGATTACAGTGAGAGATCTGTAGGAAAATGAATTCAACTTTAGAACATCATGCTCAGTGAAATAAATCAGACACAGAAGGTTAAACACCACATGGTTTCTCTTGTGCGAGAAATTCAAAATATAAATCACTTAAAGAGCAAAATTAAACATAGATGTTTGGAAATTGGAAGGGAAAGTTTGAGGAGAGGGGAAAGTGGCATGGGATAGAGATGGCAGGAAGGCAGGGGAAGGAGAATTAAAAATGATTAAGAGGGGACATGTGTATGTGCCACTTCCCTGAAATGAATGTAATTATTATCTATTATAGACATACACTAAATAAAACAAATAGAAACTCAAACATGTGTAAATGGGTAAATGCAAAGGACTGGGGGAGTATTTATTTGTATGTGATCCTTATCAATGTTGTAAATAAGTTCTTGGAATGGTCATGAAAAACAAAACTACAATGATATCAAAAGTATGCAGAAAAGAAGCTTTTATTGGAAAACAGTAGAACGCATTGTATTTACAGCATGGAAAGTAATTTGTTACAAATTGAAAGATATCTACAACATGAAAAATATTTGTGTTAGTATCTAATTATATTACTGATTTCCTTTCTTGAATATTCCAGTGAAATTCTTTTAGTATCAATTACCTGCTACAGGCAATGCATTCCAACAATTTTATGTTATATACACACTACTCTGGTTTGAATTTCTGAAACTCTCTTTGTGTTTTGTTGTTGTTGAACCTTTGTTTTGCTGAAGAAAATTTCAGCAATTTAACTACCTTTCCCTGGGCCTTTGTACAAAGATAAAATTTTGCATATCATTTTACTTTTACTTCAAATGGGTAGAGTATACAGATATCTCACAATTTTTTCCACTTGTTTAAGGAGATTGAATTGAATCCCATATGTGTAAGTAAGTTGTGGAATTGAAAATTTTTTGCATAATGCCACAAAATAATCTCAACTCATTGCTTCAGTTGGCCAAGCCAGGGTTGGCAAGGGATTATTATACCTCAAAATACAAACCATGGTTATCTGGGCAGAATTACAAATGATATCTTCTCTTTCTTCCTCAGTACTTCCATGTAATTTTTCACATTTTTACAATAATGTCATAATCAGAAAAAATAATGTGCTGTGCAAGAATACATGCATAGAATTGTGGTTTTGTGGTGCTAGATCTAGAAATCATTTTGGAGAGCTCAATCTACTGTAATTAGGTGGGTTTGTTTTTTTTTCCCCAGCACAGATCAGAAGACATAGAATCCTATAATGTCTTCTGGGAGCACTAGGAAGAGATAAATTTGAGTCTTCCAGCCCTGAAAATATCACATTTGTCTGGTTTCAAGAAGAAAAGCATAATGTAATAATTTGAGAAGTCAATAGCAATAGTCCACATAGGTATGCCTAATTCCACGGTGCTCTTAAAGCTTAGAGAAATTATTTAACCTGATGCTGGCACAAATGAAGTTTGATGTATGATGGTGCCAATTCCCAACGAGATTGCCATTTTAAGAAATAAGAATATATGCCCAAAAGGAAAAAATTGGAAAGGAAAAAGAAAATATCCCTTCCTTTGAAACAAAATTGGATTTTCAGCATTTTGCAGTTTTGAATTTCACATGAAGATGACCTTAAGAAAAAGTGACCATTAAAACAGTTGTTGGAAAACTGTATTATTTACACACCAGGCACTTTTGAAATAGAGGTTACAGGAAGACATAATCATACCGTTCAGTATAACCTACTTTGAAAAATGTAGGCAGCATAGCAAAAAATGTCCTTACATCACACTTGTCAAGAAACAGAAGTTTTATTACCAAGGAATTTCACTTTTGCTGCTTATTCTTAGTACTAGCCCAGGGACTGAGAGGATTTGTTGATCTAATATAGATAGCGATGTCTTGGGTTTGTTCAGATTTATACGGACAGCATCTGAGGATCAGGAATTACATTTAAAATGTAATAAAATGTTCCTGTGCACTTTAACTTACAAATACTATACTTAAAGAAGTAAACATCAAATAATCCCAGGTATCTTTCAAGAAAATGTTGACATAGCTCAAACAGCTCACACAGATATCTTTGCATCGTCTCTAAGTAAACTTAATAAACTGATTTTTGTATTCTGTTGCTGTACAATAAACTATCATATCTGGGAGAAGAGGAGATACCAAGGCATATGCTCTCATTTGCTCCAAAATGTGTTTTCTAGTATTAAAAACAGGTTTCTTTTCAAACACTGCAAAAAGTCCATTCAAACTGAAAGTATGCATTTATGAAGGACAATCTGTTACCAAAAGACCACTTTAAGAATGAAAGTGGTCACATATAAAAGGATGGAATTCTTCCACATAATTCTCATTCTTGTAAAGCACTCACATTACAGTCAGAGTAATTATTAAACTCTGATACTACAGAATAAGGGAGGGCCAGGGATATAGCTCAGTGGCACAAACGCTTGCCTGACAAGTGCAATGTCCTGAGTTCAAGTCCCAAGACAAAAAAAATGAATAAGGGAACTTTCCAGATTTAAATTTTCATTTGAACAGTCAGATTAAATGTATATTTAAACCTTTGGACTAAAACTTCCAAAATTTTAGTGATGGTAAAAGTAGGAAATCCACTCCAGTGGGACTTAAATGCAGGTCAACTAAAATCAGAAACAAAAACAAACTCAACATCATTTTTCAAATGACAAGTTTTGTTTCTTCTCTTGTACCTGAGAGTGTTAACAAGAACCTTCCCCTCCACCTAATTCTAATCCCCTCAATGCTCCAGCTTCTTTTGGCTTGTGACCGGAACCCTGCGACACACTGCACATTGGAAGCTGAGTGATGTAGCTTGGAAGAAGGCTGTAATTCTGTAAGTTTGCAGATAGAACGATTAACATCAAGTTTTCACAAACCGTGTTTTAAGACATGATGGTTTTAGCCAGAATGTTTAGTCTGTGGAACTTCACATAACAGGGAACAAAGAAATAAACATGCTGTGTCATATTTTGAAGATTATGTTTTGAATATTCTTTTATATTCAAATCACATTGAAAGATTATTCATTGCCAATAGGTTATTGATAACACAGAAATTTACTTTCAACACCAAACTCTGAACAACCATAAACATATTCCATTAAATTTCATTGATTGAAATTAATGGAAATATACCCACATTCAAAGACCCAAGTTTGGATTATAGTTATATAACTGTATATGATATATTCTTGAATAATTATTGGTTTACACAAGTTTGATGTTAGGCTCTTACATATAAAAAATAATTTGAAAGAGCTTAGATATTCTTAGCTTTATTACCTTTCAGTGAGAGAAAAACAAAACAATGTTGCAATCACAGAAAAAAACTTTTGTGCCAAATTTATGTTTATTAATGAAATTTTAAAGTCAGAATCTTCAAAAGAAGTGGCTCGTATATACTGTGTGTGTGTGTGTGTGTGTGTGTGTGTGTTTAAAAGAGAGAGAAAAACTGGGGACAGAGAGAAGATAAAATTTTCTTAGATTCTTGTCTCAAGATACAAGGTTTTGTCCTACATTCTACAAAGCTATTCTTAATTTTATCACAGGAGTTTGAGGTATGGCTGAACATTTTTCGCCCGCAGCTCAAAAACACTAAAGTACCACACTTTCTACCTAGGACCTACCATCCTTAAATGGAAGATATTTTTTTCTAGCATTTTCAAACAAGCACAGAGACTTTCACAGCTTTCTCCCAGCAGAATCCAACAAAATGGACACGTTGAGATTCCTTCGTAGCAAGCTGCTCATTTCCATCTTGGGGGAGCACTGCTCTGACTTCAAAGGACCATTCTTATTTCTGAGCCCCCTTTGAAAACTTAAAAGGCCATAAATAATTTCAATATGGTTAAATATTTATTTGGAAAACATGTTTTCCAAAGGCTCAATTAGCAAATTGCTACTCTTAAAATGGAAGGAAATGACTACGGCCATGTCCCTTTGCACTGGACATTAATTCCTGCTAGGCAGATGTGCGCGTGCACACCTTTCATTTATTTGCCAAATGTTGTTGAGTTCCTACTGTGTGCCAGGTACAGAGATGGGCCCATTTCAGTTGCTCTGACAGCAGAAATCTGAAGAATCCACTAGAAGTTTCCATCTATCCAGACAACAAAATTCATTTTGTGATAGTTATCCAGCAGATATAAAGTTATGTAATAGAATAAAAATGAATGCAGTGACTTGAAAAAAAGAAACCACTAATTCATTCAAAGAATCTTGAAATTCCCATGCCCCTTGTAACCACCCTAACCTCCTCTGACAGTGCACCCTGCTGGAACTCTTTTTTTTCTTTGCTGCTCTTACTAACAGTGTGAACAGCACTTGTAGCCATTAAGGTTGACAAAATGTCAAAGATGTCAGTCATCTTATCGTGTCCCAAGCAGGCCACCATTACAGTCTGCTATCTGTCACCCAGTGTCAGCCATTATTTGCTCAATGAGTGTAACTTTTGGCTTTAGGAAGATTTATTTAATTTGTATATTTTCCCCCAATAAATATAGCCCAGAATTTTTATCATGAAAATGAAGAGCAAAAAATAGAATGGAGTGTACAAGTCATAGTGCTTTGTTATGGGATCAATTAATTACAGACATTTTAAGAGGAAAAATAACAAATTTTAGGTAATAAACTGATTTCCCTACAATATTTTTTAAAATATTACTTATTGTTACACTTTTATGAAAAATATTTTAAAACATTTAGCCAATGATTAAACAGTCCTTAATTTTTCTTTAATCCTAAACTAGCAACACTTTATAATACGAATATTTTTTCTCTTCCTCCCAGGGTACAAACTGAGACTTTGCCATCATACTGATCACTATTTAACTTCCAGTTTTCTGTGGAGTGTATCACTGTGAGCCTGTTTTTTTCCCCTCTCCTCATCTCAGTCTCCTCACCTACAGGTAGCAGTGCCTGCCTCAAAGAGTTTAGTATGAATTTGAAGCCATTAGCATCATACGTGGCCCACAGTTGCTGTGCACTACATGACGGATGTCTGGGTAAACCACAGCCCACAAATAGAATTAATGGGTTTACTTTTTACAACTATAAAAATTGAGTCCTCAAATGACATAATGGGCAAAAGGGGTATAATCTTTACATCATAAAGTGGCTATTGCTTACTAGTACTCTGTTCTTCTCTAATATGGCCATGGAGGGGACTTGACTATACTTACTCCTGGCTGATGAGATAAACATAAGAGTCCTGCCCCATTCAGCACTGCTACAGGAAAAGCACATGGTTTTCCTGCAGCATCTTCACATGGCAGGTGACAGAAGGGTAAGAGGGGAGTGAATTTCTCCTTACCATTCGTGACAGAGGGGCTCTTCCAGGCTAATCACCTCTTGCGGTCCACCACATCGTAATGCATGGGCAACCCCTGTATTCTGGAGGACATTCATTCAAGCTGCAGCACAAGCCACGGCACCTAACTTTCTGACTCTTGATGGTCCACTCCTTGCCCAGCTGCAGTTGTTGAGGAAGCAAGTGATGACAGGGAGGTGCTGTGGGACAAAGTGGCCCAGTGGTTGGGCCAGCACTTGAAGGACAGTTGCACTGGATAACAGCCTGGACACCTTGTGACTGGTTAGGGGGTAATAATAAACTCTGTTTGCATGAAGCTACTGATATTGATAGTCTCATTTTGTTTTGTTCTGTTTTTTCAATTCTGCTTACTGAACGGCCTTTACACGAGGCTACATCCGCAGCCCTTTTTATTTATTTTACTTTTTTTGAGTTGAGTACTTACTAAATTGCTCATGCAGGGCTCTATCTTGCAATTCTCCAGCCTCAGCTTCTCAAAAGATCTTTTTTCTTGCAGCACAACTAGCCTCTGCTCACAGGTGGATAAAGCTAGATAAGAAAATTATGTAAAAATAAGAACAATTGTGTAAAATTAATTAAAAGTTGTCTTTCATTTTGTAGGATATATACTGATTTCTTTTTCTGTCTTTTTGAGACAGGGTCTTGCTATGCATTTCAGGCTGGCCTTGAGCTCACTTTGTAACCCAGGTTGGTCTCAGACTCGCAATGGTCCTCCTGCCTCAGCGTCCTGAGTGCTGGGATTGCAGGCGTGCGCCACCACAACAGGCTCTCCTGATTTTTAGAGTCCTTGTTTTCCTTCTCATTGTCCTCATTCCCACACCTCCTTACATTCTACCATTGATAGAAGTGGGTTGGTCTTACTAACTTGGGGAAAGTCATAAAAGTGATGCTTGAGTTTGGCATGACAAGAAGAGCTAAAGAGGAAGACTTTTCTCTACATCCAGGACGGAAGATGATAAGCCAGACAACAAAGCTTCAGGGATGTTTCAAGACAGGATTATGAGCTATGAAACAAAAGTAACTATGAAACAAAAGCACAGTTGATTAAAACTGACTAGGTACCAATTTTTATGTGTACGTACACATACTTACACATATCCATAGAGGAGCTGAAAGAAAATATCCCTAAATGATAAGAAATGTTTCTGCTTTTTCATCTCAAAATTATAGGTACATTCATTAAATCATGCATTTTTACAGGCCAGTGATATTCTGTCTCTGCTGCTATCTCCCTCTCTAGTCTTTTCTTGTGAGCCAAGCTCAAGCACTCGCCACTCTCTGCATTGCTGCCCTCATGGAGGTGAACAGTTGAGAAGAGTCACGTCTCTACAGTGGAGAAACGTCCTAACTGTCACTTAATGGGATTCCTGTTACTTGGGTCCTGCGCGGTCCTGGATACAGTATGATGTACAAACATCTGGGGGTGTTGTAGACTGCACTTGGAACCTGCGTTGTCTTCGTTGATACATTACCATGAAAACCGAGTGCTACTCTTCTATCTTTAGTTTGTCATCTGAGAAATTAGGGTGTGAGAATGCATGCTATATTATAATTGAAAGTTCTATGATTCTCAGCATATTTTTTCTTTGCTTTTTTTCTTTCTATTTAACTATGATTCTAAATTTCAGGGAAAGTCAAGAAACTCTGCAGTACTGACTGTAGTGTGTTTGTTGTTGTTGCTGTGCTTCGTTTTTGATCATTTTGTTTCCATTACAAGGCTGAGTAGCAAGAATTGATCTCTGTAGGATTCGCTAAATGCGTAGGACAGATCTATAGACACTTTGAGTTTTTGTTTCTTAAATATTATATTGCTATGGGTCCTAGGCTTTGTTTTCTCATTCTCTAGATAATTTTTTACAAGTATAAATTTTTGTTATGACATACCTAGTACCGCTAAACTCAGAGATGCTAAAATTTAAAACATGCAGAAACTTTTGCTAGTCAAAGAGAAAAGGTTCCTTGTATATGTTCTTTTCCTGTTCTTGTGCATTTACATTCAGGCATTCGTTTGCAGTTGTAATCATTGTCTAAATATTTTCCGTGTCCTTCCTTTTTTACTTAACTTACACAATAACTATGTGCTCATATGATTCTACCTGTAGTCACTTTTTCCCTAACACAGATTCCACCACTTAGAATATCCTTATATATTCATAGTTACCTTTTTCTCATTTTCCCTTTGCTCTTATTAATATTTTCTATATAGTGCCTTATCCAAGTAGAGATAGTAAGACCAGATCAATAGGTAGCGTATATCCATTCCAATTTCTGCACACCATGTATAATATACACATACCTATTTTAAAGTGGATAGGAAAAATTAAACCAGGTACACATGGAAACAATAAAAATGATTAAAGCATGGCCAAATGGGACCTCTGAGGAAAGATAAAAGGACATGAGATTATTTGTTCTTCAGAACAGAAAACCAAAAATGGAGAGGATCTTTTTAGTATGTTCAGAAAGAATGTGCAAAATTATCGTAAGAACAAATGTTTCTGGTTTTTTTTTTTTCTGTGTTGTAATAGAAAATGGACACGTGGACTTAACCTGTAATTAAGGTAGGCATTACAATTCTAAGATTGCATACCTCTGGGAGTTAGAAACAAGAAACACTCCTCAAGGAAATGTTTGAAGGGTATAAAATATTCAGGTGCTACCAACTACCGAGAGGAACGTTCCTTGCCATATGTCGGCGATAGGAAATTCCATTCAGCCATTCTCCAGGACGTGTGTATTTATTTTCCAGAGCATCTAATACCCAGTCTTGTTAGTTTGAACCTTTGATTAATTTGTCATTATTATAGATACAAGTGTCATTGGAAAAATTCTTAACAATGGATCCTGAGCTTATACTTCAATATAGGTTTAGTCATCAAATCCTACTCCTTTCCCTGGGACGCTGAAGTTATTTGAGGGCCAGGTTTTTCAGAAACAAAGAATTCTTTGTAATAGTTTTCTGCTTTCCCCTCCGTCTTCCTTATCCAGTCCAGTCAGCAAGTGTGGCAGGCTGCTTAGATGCAGATTTCACTGGTGAAATTTTGGACATTTGGTGATAATAAAAAAAATTAGCCAGGTAATTTTCCAGGATGCTGTGGGGGTTTTTCAATGTAGTTTTCTTATCATTATTCTTTTAGAGTCTTTTGTTTCTCTTATTTTTAATCCGTAGTCTAAGGTCCCTTATCTTCCCCACAGTGACTTATGGCAGAGGGAAAAGAATCTTCCTGGCAGAGAATTAGAGCTTCGCATCATTGAGCACAAATTTCCTTGACCTACACACTACAAGTTTTAGATTCTTCAGAAGCAGTAAGAATCTCACCTCTTTGCAGATGCTGCACTTTAGAATGATTTTTCGGGAAGACTGTAGTCTCAGATCCATGGTTCAAATAATGGCTGCAATATTGCCTGGTTTTGTAGCCTTGGTTCTGTGATTCAGCCTCCTTAATTATCATATTAAATTTTCACTAATACACATTTCACATCTCCATCCTCATTCTGTGTCCTAGTGACCTACTAAGCACTCTCTTCCTACCATCTCAAGCCAACACAAATCTTCTAGTGTTTTGTAAAACAGGCTACAGGGACTCAGGGTGAAGGTGCCCATCAAGGATTATCTCAGCCATTGTTTCTTCTCCTTGCACCACTAACCCGTCTCCCCGCTGGCACCAAGAAATGCAATCCTTCTCTGGTGTGAATCAAACTTGTTGCATCAAGCTTTTAGACGAACACCCTCACAATTCTCTGCAAAGGAACAATTTCAGCACCAATCTTAAAGGAATAACACTAGGGCCCTCCCCTCCCATTGCTTTAATTCTGCTTTGGCTTCACATGTGTTCCTTTGGTCACATCACCCTGATACCTCTCCTCTCAGGCAGCCGTCTCTTCACCTAAAAAGATGATAACGCACAAGGTTTTAAATGGATTCATGTCTGTCATTCCCAGCAGGTCATCTAGCATTGATGCCTCCATGGAAAAAGCCACCCATCCTACCTGGGAACATGCAGAATTATTATAAAAATCTAGTTAAACAAGTCTATGAGCACATTTATCAACTACAAAACCTTCTTTTTTGCTGGTAAGATCTTAACGTTTCCAGAGAGTTTTCTCTCTTCTTGTCTATGTATCTCTGGGCATCTTCACCCTGGATGCAAGGACTGTTGTGAGTCTGTGTTACCCTTTAGTCCAAGTAAGTTTGCCGAAGAGAACTGGGGATGGTCTCTTTGGCAGTCACCATTCAGTCCTTGGAAATGGACCTTTGCAGTACTCCTGCTGGTGAGTTGTCTCACAGATATAGTCCAGGTTTGTAAGAGCAATTCTAGGGGCTTAGAGCAGACTGGGACCACTTCGCAAACCCAAGCACAGAGCATCTCATCTCCTTTGCTTTACAAGGTAATTACGAGCTCTGGGAATGTGAGCAACCTAACAGCTTTATGAAAGCACCAGGTCCTTGTATCTTTATCTGTATTCTTACTCTTTTTTGTGATGATTGCAAAAAATATCTGGCAGTGACAAAAACAACTTAGCGATTTAGCCCTGTGCTCACTGAATTATTGCAATTATCTAGCTTTAAAAATCTATGAAAGAATTTGATTTTAACAGGACAAAGAGACTGATGAAGGAAGTTGTCACTCTAACCTCCCAATATTAAAGGCTAAATATTTAGGACCAGACAAAGGGGTCTCCAGACTTAGAAGTTGATTGCAAGGGCCCACTGACTGTATGGTTGAACTTCTTTGAAAAACAACAAAAAGAAAAGTGTAGTCTGGGGTAAACTCATTTGAACTGGGTCTGATTTGGTTGTTATGGAGAACAGAAAAAATAAACCACACCTATCAGTGAAGAATAAACTAGGAAGCTGTGTTTCAAAAAATATTTCTTCTTGAAAGTCCAATGCAATGTCACATTAAGTTAACATTTATTGAATGCCCATTAGGAGCTAAAAGGTTGGGTTAATGATTTCTGGTGGAAAATTAAAAATTAATCTGCAAACTAGTTATTAATATTTTCTTAGGGGAGATGAAGAACTGAATCCTGTATAGGAAAAACTTACAATCTAGAGAGACAACCAAACACCTGTGCCTTGGGGTGCATGGTACTGCTTTTGTTACCTAACCTCCCTGCCTCCCCCTCAGAGTCAAGCCGTGGACTTCAGCCACAGCTGTGCCCTTAACTGTGGTTATCAATGCTCTGAAGAAATGCAAGCTCAAGGAAGACTCATAGACACCAAGGCAACCATTGTCCTCTGCATGACGGAGTTGTTTTGTACTTTATTCTTCTGGACACTAGGTCCTATTACTGGTCCCATAAATGCATCTCCTTAGCAATTGGCTTATATCCTAGACTGTAGCAGGCAGTTAAGTAGATGATCAGTGAATTTTATGTTTATCCTTTGCATTTAATCTCCTTCTTTTATGTCCACCTTAAAATATGTATTGTAAACACATAAATTGTGACAAAACTGAGAAAAAAACTTAAAAATATGAAATT
Source organism: Dinomys branickii (assembly GCA_004027595.1). Lineage (NCBI taxonomy): Eukaryota > Metazoa > Chordata > Mammalia > Rodentia > Dinomyidae > Dinomys > Dinomys branickii. The sequence goes on along the minus strand of PVLD010005118.1, from coordinate 56,183 downwards.
GTGACTCTGACAAACATTACTTTAATTTGCTTGTAAAAAATTCAACTGAAATTTCCACAAATATGTTCTAAATCACAAAACTAGGGTCCTAGTATATTTTCTTTTATATATGGTTATTTTGCTTACATCATAAATATTTATCATGTTATTAGATGGTTTTCTATGAGGCAATTGTTAATACCAACATATTTCATTTTTCCCATAAAAATATAACATTCAAGCCATTGTTTTCACAAACTGCTTTGAAATTTTCAAGCATTATATGTTATAGTAGGGAACTTTTAACTTTAAGAAAGTTAACTTCTTTCTTAATTATCACATATTTTAAATAATGATAACTATAAGCAACTTTATAACAAGTAGCTAATTTCAATATCAATCTAATGCAGATGATATATATTAGTAAGCAATAAATAATACAACTCTGTAAAAGCCTGTTCTCCCTGACCTAGTCTCCTCCTTCCTGGATCAGACACAACTACCATGTGGAAGTTGATGGTTCCCATTCCATGGCTGGTTTTTGGGCCTTTATGCACCATGCTTGTATCTAAAACATGTGCATGGCATTATTTTGAAATTTTTAAAGTTAAACAAATGTCATCCTATTGGACAAATTTTAAAGCTTTATATAGTATTTTATTTACTATTTTAATATATATTTAAATACATTTAATAGCTATAATTCTTTTACTATTTATTACCGTGAAGTTTATACCATTATATAAAGAACCATATCTGTTCTCCCAGTATCCAGTTATTTTTCTTTGGCCAAGGATGTTGAGGTCAACATTTTTAGCCTATCTTTCTGTCCACAAGTGGGAACATTTCTCAAGAGGAGTCATCCAGGCATGACAAGGTGAGACAGTGAAGTTTGTTCATCTTCAACTTTCTATGTTTTATCAAACTACTCTCTAAATTTATGTTGCCAATTTCCATTCCACCCAACAACCTAGGACTTCTTTCTTCAGACCTCTAGTATTATCAAACACTAACTTTTGCCATTTTTGTTTTAGAATTTCCTTATCTTTTTCAATTTTGAATCGTTGTTTTCTTGCACCATATTATACTCATTTTATGATTATTATTAGCTCCCAGTGGGGAAAACTTTTCTTCATGTATTCTCTTTACACATCAGAAGTATCTCACCTGTGTGTGAAACTCCAATTAGAATATTTCTCACAGTGTCTGTGACCCTTGGTTGGTTTAAGGATTAGAGTATATATTCTACAGGTAAACTTGATGAATGAATGAATGAATGAATGAATGAATAACAAATCATTGGTATCTCCGTATTGACTCATCCAACCTAGGAGTCTTGCTGACTATCCATTTATTTGAAATGTCTTCAAGTTTTCATTTCTCAGAGGAAATTTTCTGACAGTAGATGACTTGGTCGTGTGCATATTTGATAATTTTATTCTTGATCATTTGTGTATGAGTTACATTTGTAAATAAATTCTTTTGCCTTTGGGGAGGTGACAGTTTCTTACTTTTAGTGGGTAAGAAAATGATAGACTTGTTACATCTTGTATATTTGCCTATTTTAGAATGTGTCATTCAGTTGATTTATTTTTCTCTGTGTAGTGAAACATTATCTATAAATAGAGATGTTTGCCTTCTTATTGCTAATTTTGGGGGAAATAAAATTTTCTTGTCATGTAACATAGGTAGAAATACTTTCTGAATGCTGATAGTGTCTCCTAGTCTTTCCCCAAGTTCTAATTCAATGATGATAGACAGAAAATAGAAACTCAAAAACTACAGGGCACCTTGCAGCATAAGCGGGGGACACTGGGCAAATGTTAGGCCGTGACCCTGCTTTACCTGTCGCCATCAGTGAGGTCTCCCTCTGGGATCCAAACCAGACAGCAGCCCCCATTCATTCTAGCACTTTGTCAGTCAGGGTCTGCACTTTGGGGGCTGGCCTCACATCCATATTCTTAATGATACTTTCACAAAACCTCCTACTTAAGATTTGCCAAGAATTCAAAAAAATGAATAATAATATGTAATGCTTTTTAATTTTCATTTTTATTGACGAGTTTGAGTAACAATAATAGTTTTATTTTTCTTTTTGGCTGCCAGTTTTATGAGTCACATTAATAGATGTCCATTAGATAACACTTCTGGTGCTTTTCCTTAAATTCCAGTTGGACAAACACTACTGGTGCTTTACTCACAGTAATAAATGTAATATGCTTGGGTTCAATTTCAGAATTTTGCTTCTTAAATGTATGGTTCATTGGTACTCATGTGTGTACTTCAAAAATGTTATTAATGAAACAAAGAGATATATCACCCACTTCCTAGATCCCACCAAAAGTGTTTAGGGTTGTGTTTATGCATCCATGGCAACTTGGAACATCATCTGTGTTTCCTACATTCAGAAACGAGCAGAGAATTTTCCCACCTTTTTATTTAATTGCCATATTGTATTATCGGTCATCGTTATTACATTTTCACTGATAAATTGAAAGAATTTGCTATTCACTCTACTTCAATCGACTGCATATTTTGTAGTCGTTGTAGCAAAAAGAAATTGTTTATGGTCTTTTGACTTAAAACTGACCGTATTTTTCAGTTAATGAGTGGGTTTAAGGCAGTCATATTTGTCGCTTTATATTTGTTCTTATAGAGAATGTTCAACTTTCTGCTTTCTGTGACTTTTTTTTTACTTTACTATGGGCCCACAATTGGTTCAGAATACTATCATTTTGCTTTTAATGGTTACTCTCATAATTACTGCAATTCTATGTGCATCTATTTTTCCTAGATTGTGCATATTAGGTCAAAAATAATGAAGTACGCTTTCAAAAATGTAGTATGTATTGGGAGCAACTGGGCTGCAGATGGTTCACACGGCGGAGCCGAGGAGAACAAGTGTTCCAGCCCCAGAACACGGTGTGAGAGTCGAGCCAGTTGTTAGGCAAAGGGGTTTCACCTGGCATCAACCTACTGTCTATACTGCGGGTGTAGACAAATGCACTGCAGATGCTGAGCAGTTCTTTCCGCATTCAGGAGAGAGAGCTCCACCCGATCCCTGCCTTCTGTACCTTGTCTTCATTTCTGCTCGTTGCCTTTCACAATCCTCACCCCGGAAGGTCAATAGCCCGCTGGCCGCGTAAGGACGATTTTACATCTTTTTCCCACTCACTCATCCCCATTAGCAATGATTCATGGGGGTTGTGACTCACATAACCTGGAATTCTACCCAAATTCGAACTGAGAAATCATTATTTTCCTAGGATTTATATTTCCTTCTTTCAAAAGTTCTCTGATGTATATGTTCGTATGATTCCTATTTTTTTAATATGCAAAATTTGTGTTGTAGTTCCTCCTCTCCGCTACTTGCTCCTACGTCTCAAACTTCTCAGACTGTCCTCGGGTGAAGGAACTCGTGTTTGTTTCCTTGTTTTCCCACAGGGACTGCGGTATTTCCTTGTTAGTCATCTTTCTTTCTCATGGGAGCAGAGCTATGATCCAAACCTTTAACTCTCTTGAGCACTGCATGAGGCATCATTTGCATTTTACTTCCAGAAATTCTTCAAAGATTCCTAAATGTGAATGTCGCTGTCCACTGTCCCTATAACTTCTTAACCATTTTCATATAGAATTGCCAAATAAAATAGAGGGTGCCCAGTTAAATGTGAATTTCAGATAAACAACAAACAACTTTTTTAGAGTAAACCTGTGCTATTTTATTTAGTGTTAGTCTCTAAATCTGCTAGAATGGCTTTCAGTAGAAATCGATGCCCTTTTCCTAGAAGAGTCCCATTTTATTGCAATCCAATTTGTGCTTCCTTCCACTCTTTTATTTGTTACACAAGTTATTTATCCCATATAGCATTTATTTTTTAGTTCACGTTTAGAAGTCTGTTGTTCTCGGACACAGGCTACTATGAGTCACCTCATGCATTAATTAAGGCTGAATATAACTCAAGGTTAGAGCATGTGCAGTGCACATTCAAGGCCTTGGCTTCAATCTTTAGTACATTAAAAGAAATTAAGGATCAAACTCTATTTCACCCAGCAAAGTGAGCACTCTGTGTGCTAGGTACTATGGGGAACGGCAAAGTGGACTTAATGTCCATAATTGTGGGTGGCACAACTATTTCTTTTATTACAGTAAGTGCTGAACATAGGAACATAGCACAATCTAAAACTGAAACTATAAATTCCCTGAAGCACAGAGAACATGCATTCTGCTCAACAGATTTTGTCCTGCTTTCCTCAAATTTTTCTAAGCATCCTCTGTAGCTCCGGCGTCTTTCCAACCATGCTATGATCAACTTTTGTGCATGATACGGGATGCATACTCCCAACACACCCTCAGCATACCCAGATTGACTTACTCTGCCAAATTTGTGAGTGTAAAACTGCATAATATGATCATTGGCTTTGCATTACTCAAGTTAATAAAGAGAATTTTTGCAAGTGTTTACTGATTAACCACTTTGGTGAGTGACCTGTTAATTTATTTGTACAATTTTTCTAAGTTTTTCGCTTTTTTTATAGGAAATTTTTATATTCGAAAGACCAATTGCTGTGCATTACATATCACTAAATATATTCTCTGGGTTCTAGTCTTCACTTGATTAGATTTTTGAGTACCAACATCACTTAAGTGGGATTCTGATTCATGTACAGGGTACAATCTTGAAAACACAATGTATTTGTTTACTTTTAAATTTCTCCTTTTATGAAGAGGATCAGAGAGTGGTAAAATGTGTGTCTATGTTTCCCTAACTAGTTCTGGATACAAAGAAAATTAGAAATTAGGACTCTTGATTAGGGATCATTTCAACATATTCTTCACTGAGATCTGGATAAAACTGTATTCTTTGAGCAAAATATTACACACACCTTTAATTCATTCTATATATACTGATTTTATTTTACTTAATAAATGCAATACTTAGGTGGAAATTACCTTTTGAGATTTTGCCTTTCTTCTATCATTCTTCTTGAGTAGGTTTCATTTGATAGCCATGAACTGTGGATAAAGAATAAATATTGCTTTTCTGTGCCCTAGGACCACCCTCTGCCTTATTTATGTCTGACCTGGTGCAGAACTGCTGACCTTGGGAAGTTTAATTGAGGCTGGAATTATATGGCACAGCTTGAGGCCACCTGAATTTAGAGGGTGTGACATATACAAAGACACACACATTGACAATGTAACAGCCTGATGAACTCTATGTGTGTGTGTGTGTGTGTGTGTGTGTGTGTGTGTGTTTAGTTCTGTTGAAACGATAGCAATGAGACAGCCTATAGTAATTTTTATAGCAAGGAATTCTTCTGAAACAATATAAAACACCTACAGTCCTCTATAATTACAGATGGAATTTATTTGTTAAATAAATGCTTAGTTACTTAAATATGAAAACTATTTAGGGTTTTTAAAAAAACCAGTAGTTAGGTGCAACTAATTCAAGACATAATTATTCTAAGATTTAAAAATTTAAAATAGTTCAAATGCTTAATGAATACTGACATTTCCATTATGTTATTAAGATAATTTAATAATACAAAAGCAAACAAAATTTGGTATATGATTTGTTTTAGTGAACCACTTAATTGTTTTAATGATATCATAAAGGGCCAATTACTAAAAATGCCATATTATATTTAATAAGATTATGATCAAGATTTCAGATATAATGGGAACATGAAGTCAGTGATGCTAATATTAGGTTAAATTAGTTTTTGTTATTAACTAGATTTAAAATCAATTGCCTCCCTGTTCATATGCTCCCCACTTAATATTTTACAACAAGGTGTGCTTTGAACATTTTTATTATGACTGTTGCTTTAAATAAACCTGAAAATTAAAATTGGCAATGTTCATTCATGCTACTTTTGTCTAATTAATCAAATAATTACACAATTATTTTCAGAGATATCTTTACATATCCTGAGTAATTAGTTAATAGCATGCTAAAACTTTAAAATATTGACAAAATGCCTCCATTTTGAGAAAAGCACAAAACTTGATTTTTTTCACCTAGTATAATTAAATTCAGCCTCGAAAATGGTCTTTCAATAATCACAAGTAAGATTAAGTGGATCAATACATAATATTGCCATACACATGTGTGTATGAAAAGATTTCTAAAGAACTTCCAATAACTACAAATTTAAGAAAAAATTCTCTCCCCCTCTAGATTTCTTTCTTTCCTTCTCTCTCTGTCTTTCCTCCATCCCTCCTTCTCTCCCTTCCTTTGTTTTCCTTCCTTCCTTCCTTCCTTCCTTCCTTCCCAGACAATCACACGAATATAAGCAGTACTCAGAATTTTTGAAACACCGTGGAGGAGCGCATGTTTGCACACAAGCTGTTTACCCAGATAGAAGTTGGGCGGATAGGTGCCCTCATCGGCACCCATAACATTTTACCCATGAATGAGGTTTAAAGTTATGAGTTAGGCGCAACATGTCACCAAGTTATAGCACCGCTTTATCAATGTATTTAGTGAAATTATTTTTATATTATTTGGAGGCTGATTGGATTTTTTTAATCAAAAAACTCTGCTTCATATGATATACAGTTATGAACAGAGAAACATACAGGCTTTATTAATTTGTTTTTTTGTGGGTTTTTTTGTTTTTTTTGGTGGTACTGGGGATCGAACTCAGGACCCTGCGCTTGCTAGGCAGGCGCTTATTCCACTGAGCTATATCCCCAGCCCCCATACAGGCTTTAAATTTAGATTAAATGGTCAAATTTTTAGAAAGTAAACACAGAGAAAGTAAGGACATGTCCGTATTCTGTCAGAAGTCCCATGTTCCCTTCACTTTGTTTTGCCAGGAGACTCCAACAAAGGAGGTGACTAGTAAATGTATTCTCGCCTAGAAATCTGAATGGGCAAACAAAGGTAAGAAGTATGATCGTTAGCACGTAGAGAAAGCCACGTGCCGGATGCTGTCCTACATACCTCACTCTGGGCAATCGTTTAACTCTAGTCATTAATCAACTGTTTTTGCAAGGGGCAGGAAAGGACGCTGTGTGACTGCTCAGAGATAAGGCTGAAGTGGACTTTTCACAAGAACCGTAAGAAACAAAGGGAGCAAGGTGTTCAGCCTTTATTCTGCCTCAAATGCATTTCTTATTCTGGGTCATAGTACCAAAGCTGAAAAGATTTATGAGATCCTTATTTATAAATAAGTGGAGATGTTCTGCTGATATCAACTCTCAAGTTGTTTCAGTGAGAGGACTAACTAGTTTAAAAAGTGGCAATTGTTTAATAGTCACCAGAGTTAGACTCTCTAGCTGTGATTATTATCTGGTCATCTCAATAGTTACTTTTAGGGGGTTGAACCTTCTTCATTTCTGGCCCACATATGCTTGGATTTGCTCCTACCTTCTGAATAACAACATCCCTCTTTCCGTGGAAGATCTAAGATTTGGTGATATAGAAAAAGAGGACACTCACAACTGAACTATTAAAAACAAAAAGTATTGAATCATGGTACTGAAAATGCCAGTATTATCCGCACAACCTGTTCATAAGCGGCTCCGGTTCTGCTTGTTGGTTGTTATGTTCTCGCATGACTTAATACTCTGAATTATTAGCATAGTGTGACCTATTTATGGAACTGAATTTAGTACCCAGGAAGAATCTATTCCTACGTTCAATAGAAATTATTCCTGAGCGTTGATATTATCATTTCCATCTCTCAGCTGGCGTAATCTAAAGGATCACATAAGGCTCGGCCTACTTTTTTCAAGCTACCTATATACATAGACATGACACTCTGAAACTGTAACTATACCCTTTAAAAACATAAATCTAACTACATAAAAAGCACATATATACATATATCACATCAGAACAAAAGACAGAGTGAAATGAAATGGCTTGAATACCTACTATTCAAATAGGGTGATCTTTTTCCCCTGTCACCCATCCCGGGACGGATATAAACTGAGTGAGGGAGGCCGAGGATGACAGATGCACCATATTAGGCAGGGAGACATTTTATGACTCTAGGCTATTGCCCTCCTGAGATGGCGCAGGCACCACAGAACGCTTCACCTGAGGCTACGATCTCACTCAAATTTCAGACCACAGAGGCCCTGCCACCCTGGGTACCAGCAGGCAGGGCCTTTTCACCCAGATTTCCATCTTTCCTCTTTCCCTAAGGTCAAAGCTACTGAGATGGTCTCCTTGAATCTATGCAAACTCATTGAGGTGGGCCATTGTACATTTTTCAAAGATCAATCTGATTTTGATCAATTTCAGTCCCATAGTGAATCATGATATCTCGAAGGATCATTATTAACTGTACCATGGAGTCCTTAAAGAATTACATACACTGGAAATAACAATAAAACAATAAACTAAAACACTTTGTATTGTATTTCCCTAAGGAGCTCCATAAGCCAAGATCTCAGCATTATTTTTCAGCTTTAAGGTTTTGATTCCTGGAATTTCTGTTCAGTCCCCTCCCCTCTGCTTTTACCACAGGTTTCCATGCACACTTCGGGAGCTTCTTCCTTAAGTGCATAAATAAAGTCTGTTTATTCAAATAATGGACTTTCCTGAAAGACTCACAGGACATCAATCTGAAGCTGTCATCTCTGTAACATGACTCCAGCAGAGCACACGCTTGCAGCTGTAAATAGGATCTGTGCATCGACGAAATACTACACATTTGCACAGAGCAGTATAGGAATAAAAGTGCCACACCAGAAAAGAACTTTTTTGGGTTTCTTATTTATTACATTTTTAATAGGAACTCAGAGAAAGTCTTATCTGCTGTCATTTGGTTTAAATTCCACAGTACTTTTTGTATTTGACCAAATTCCCTTATCTCTTATTTCCTTATATTCTGCTGTGCCAGCCTCCTAGAAGTTGATATACTTATCTGTGGCTTTATAATAAAGTTTTAGCTTCTAGAGAGGGAAAAGGAGAAAAATGTGGGAAGAAAAGGAAAAGCTGCTCCTTAGATTCTAACCATACCAACTTCCTGCATCCATCACAGGACTGAAATCGTTCCCTGCTTTTGACATAGTTTGGGAGGCTTGAGGGTTATATTTTTGAAATGAAGGCAATAATTTACATAGTACCTAGTACCAAAGAATCTGGTTTCTTTGTAGAATAGGCAGGTACTATTTATAGGATGTAAAGTAGGAAGACGAAACATATCATAGGTACATATATACACACACTCGCAAATGGTAAGCAAAATACATAAAAGAGTAAAAATCACATAATGCTATGGTTCAGTCTGAAGTAAGCCAATATTTCAGTTTCAAAATTAATAAAAACATCAATAGTTTTCAGCGTGGCTTCTGCATTTGGTATTAATCACTGTACTTATTTTAATCCCAATTCAAAAATTAAGGAAAATTCATATCCAAATTCCATTGACATATGAAAAGACTCACTGAAAATTCAAACTGCCTAAATTGTGATAAAGTGCAGACTGGAAAAGTCTCCCAGGTCTCCTAGAAGAAGATGAAACACAAATTCATAATTAAATATGTGCATACGCTCTGTAGTGGAGCCCAGTGACATGGCTTTTCAACAACTTATGGGCAGATGAATTCTTCACACTGACTGTTGATCTCATAAGATCTAATTCAGCAAGCAATTGTGAGGGAAGATATCTGTTATGTACCAGGCCCTGTTTTGGATGCAGGCTGGTAGCAAAACAAGGGAACTATACTCCTGACCTTCCATTTAGGATCACATACAAAATGCCCCCAAAATGTAAACTACACGTGAATTGTGAACAACACTTCCACAGCCCCTAACTGCCCATCCCTCCTGAAGAAACGAAACAAAACTTCATATTAGTTTTGAGGCACTGTTGAAACAGTGTTAAGATTTGAGCTATTTTCCTGGTTCTCTGGAATCAAATACTGTTCTATGAAGCAATGGGAGGCAAATGGATTTCCTTGAAGAGAAATTTCACCTTTACAGGAAGTGGAGTTGGACTTCTAGGACAATACTGAATGTTGGGGAAAAGCATTAAGGTTAGGTCTCTTCTTTTTGGTTCCATTGCACTAAACTGGATGCAAGACATAGTTCCATTGTGGAGTTCCTCTAAGAACTTGTGCTGGTGGGAAGTGGCAAGCTGTCACTCGGTAGTGGCAGTAAATTCATCAGTGTTTCTTTATGAATGTTCATAAGGAATATGGAGAATCCTCCTTCTTCTTCCTGTCTTTGCCAGCAGATGTTTTGCCTGTGACGGAGCACAATAAACCTGTAGAATAAAGAATGCAGAACTCACACCGAAACATCAACTACTTTTGAAAGGAATGAACCTATTGGATTACTTCCAAGATACTCGGCTCTGACAGAATGTGACAATTCTACCTTTTCATTTCCTATTCAGCCTCCAGGAGATGGAAGATTTAGTATCCTTTCGTACACAGTAAGTCTGTGAAACTTCTTCTTATGGTCTCTGATGAGTACTAGAGGCTGGAAAAGAAATCATGTTGCTTGAGATTTGCAGCAAGCATCCATATTAAGCTGCTTCAATTTGCAGTAAAGATGCTGGTGGCACTTGGCAAATATTGTCACCATTGACCTGCAAAGGTTGTACATCTAAACCTCTGAGCACTGCTTTCATGTCAGCAAATAAGCTGTTTTCAATCCCTGCTCCACATTTTTTTTGCTATTTTGCCAGGTTCCAAGCTGAGACTGTCAACATTACTATAAGTTGTGATCTTGCACAGCTATCGGTTTAAAACAATTTCCATGCACATTTATTCAGGCTGAGACTCAAGCTGGAGGTCCCAAGGTGGCAGGTTCTTGCATTACTCTAATCCAGTTACCACTGAGTTAAAATGCTTTCATTACAGCTTCCAACCCCTGGGAGAAAGTAGGTATGACAAGCCAGGGTCTGCTTATGATGCTTTATACCAAGATTGACTCCAGGAAATAGCAAAAGACTGAACAAGTACATTTTTACATGCTTTCCTTCTGTCTTGCTTGGTTCGTATTTTTCATTTTTCCTAATTTGAACTTTCCTCAAGTTTTTTCACCCTAACTTGTTGGAGATTTGGACAGCAAAAATACAAAAAAAATTATACAATAAATGACTTAATTATGCAAAGTCCTTTGGAAATGTTATATACCTTAGGCATGCATTAATTTGCTCTAATTCGCTACTCAGCTAAGATATTTTGAAAGTGCTGAAACCTGTTCACCTAAGCATTGGTGAAATATTAAAAATTAACTATTCCATTTGTCCTTAATCATTGTAGATAAGCACCCTAATTCATATAGTTTAGTTGCCATTTGATATCTGGAAATTATTTATTCAGTTAATATTTATGAAACAGCTAGCTAAGTGCAAGTACTGTGCTAAGTGGGCTGTCTCAAAATAAGAAAGGTAGCCACGGGACAAGACTTTTAGGAGCTTGCACTCTTAAAAGGGAAAACTAGACGCATAAGCCAGCAATTTCAGTGACTTAATATACAGAGGTGTGATAGGAGAAGGGAAAAAGAGCAGGAGGGAAATCTTGGGGTCACTTGCGGAGATTTATCCCCTAAAGTAAAGAGAAAGAAGGCTTCCTGAAGGAAGTGATGCTCCCTGGGCTGAAGCAGAGGGTTACAGTGCATTTAAAAGAACAGCAGAGTACTTCCATGCAGCGCTATCACAGGCGTAACAAAGAAAAACTCGAAAGGATTTTGAGAGGCGTGAGAGAAAGGAAGCTGGAGAAGCGGTGGTTTTATTCCAACACGTCTATCTGGAATCCCATTTATACAGTAACGGTACAGATAACTCCATTTTTGGAGTGAAATTTGTCCCATTCAAGGGCCTTATTAATACTCAACTTTCTATCACTATCACAAAATACCTGATATCAGCAACTTCCAGGAAGGAAAGATTTCTCATGGTTCACAGGTCCAGAGTTTCCAATCTTGGGCAACTTGGGTCCTGTGGCAGCACAGTACATCATGCCAGGCACCATGGGAAGAAGAGATAAGAATCTGGGGTCCTGTATCCTTTCCAAGTGTGTGGCCTCCAGTGACAGAATTTTCTCCACTGGGATCCACCTATATGAACTACCTCCTCCCCATAGCACCAAGGTAAGGTACCAAGACTTTAGCTCTGAGGCTTTGGAGGACAATCCAGATGAATACCAGTGTCCAAAGTTAATTGAAGGTACATCTTCATTTCTGGTCCAGCCCAATAATTTTTCACTATTTTACATCTAGTGAAAGAAATGAGTAGTAATATCATTGTGGCTTATTTCCATCCAAATACTACACTCTCTGAAATTCTAGATTATATTTTTATACTTTGTACATTCCTTATGTAAATTACACACTAAATATAATAGTTACAGAGTGGGTAAGGCGTGCATGAATGCACAAATGAATGTAAAGTTTAAAAGAAGAACTTTGCTTCTTACTCATGCAGACAACAGCTTAGCTAAAAACTACCCATGCAAGATTTATACTTTGGCATTTCTCCAGCTTTTGACTCAATAATTTCATTATTTGTTGTAAAAGAATATTCTGAATTGTCACCAACTTTATGCTTTTAAAGTGCATGTTTTGTAATCTAATAGAAAGTTACAAGTTTGAAACATTTTATATCATTCACAGGGAACCAATACAGCATCTGATTCTTTGTGGTGTAATACACAGTCAAATATCTGCACATCTACATACTACATTCTCTTAAAAAAATACTTGCATTGTGTCTGGGGTAGAGACAAGAGAACTGACATTACTTTCATCTTTCTTGTACAGCTTTCTTTTGCAATAGTAAAATTAAGACTGCCTGACACTAAGTGCAAATGTCTTCAGGAAAGCTATAATTAGAGTCTAAGGATAAACTAGAATTTGTTTCAGCACCAATCTACATTTGAGAAGGTTGAAAGCAATTTTGGATAGAGCAAGAGTTTATGAATTCTTTTAAAGTGACTGGTAGATAGGTTACATGAAAATCTAAATTACTCAAATGCTAACAAGGTAATAAACCAATTAACCACAGAAAATCATCCCTGCTATTTTCCTACATAAAGCTGTGATTATCAATCCCAAAATATTTTGAAATATTTTCTTCAACCAGTTTGAAGGGCATTGGTAAAAAAAAAAATGACAAGCTAAAACACGTGAGTTTCTGATTCTGTTTTATTTTTTAAATAGCTATTATATGCAAAGCTGTGTGCCATGTCCTAGGGAAGCTTTTGAGACAGGAAATGTTGCCTTCAATGGTATCACATTCTATATGTTTGAAAACAGACATTGAACATATAATTAAAATCTGTAGTACATTAGATGCTATGTATTCAGGTAATACATAAGTATTTTTAAAAAGATAGGAATGCATAGTAACTTAAAATTTTTCACTCAGAGGCCTCAACAAAAAGGGAGATCATCTACATATACAAACATCATATTGTCTCCCTGGTGTTAGAACCTGAAAGAGTAAATAAAACCCAAAATGTACAATAGATATTATGGAAGGGAAAGAAATTGCTCAAAGGAAGGAACAGCTGGGGTGAGCGAAAGGAGACATAGAAAGAAGGGAGGGAAAGCATCATAGATAGATAGATGATAGATAGGTAGGTAGATGGGTAACGGGGATAACTCTACTGCTGATGTCTAATGGTTTCCTGAAGGGAACAGTTAATGCTTAATTTTTTTCTTTTTGACCAATTTTACATGCTTTTTTCTGGTAATCTGAACAATTAATTTGAAGAAAACAATATGCAATATAACAACTATTGGTGAATTCCTACCAGCTTGTCTAGTGAAGCTCTGAATCATTTCTAACTTTTTGTTTTATTTTTATTTTTTGTTGTCTTTAATGGTTTGATCAAACTTGCATTGTTACATCTGGTAATGTGAGCAACTTCATTGAAGATAACAATATGTAATATGACAACCACTGTTAATTCTGGCCATTTTGTTCTGAAACCCTGTATCTTTTTTTTTTTTTTTTGCTTTGTTTTGTTTCAGTCTATGTTGGTATTTTGCTATTTTTTTATTATTCTCTTTAAAATAAAAAAATAAGGGAAGTGAGGGTGAAATCCATTCATGTTTCCTCATTAGACATTTCTAGTTCCTTACAATGACCAGTACAAAGGCCCTGAGCCAGGGTACGAGCTGCAGAGGCAGACAGATGTCATGGCTGAGATGGAGGTCATGTCAGGCAGAACTGGAGAGAATGGCATCTGAAGAGCGAGTGTAGACCGGGGGTTCAAATGCTGTAGAGCCGTGGGAAAGATGTGCTGTCTTACTGCAAGTGAGCTAAGGAGTCACTGGGATTGGAGGCAGCGTACAACTTGGGCTGCTTTGTTTTGTTTTGAAAGAATATTCCCAAGTTCTGCTAGAGATTTGGCTATAGCATGCAAGAAAGACTAACAAAGTGTGGTGCTTCAAGAATCATGTGAAAGTTTCTGATGGCTGGGACCAGGCTGGTAGCAATGGAAGTCATGGCAGATGGGAAAGTCAGGGAAAGACCCTGGGTAGATTTGCAGGTGGAGGTGACAGGATTTGCTGATAGTCTAGACTTGCGACATCCAGAACAGGAAGAACACACAGGAAGCACTGGAATTTTGACCTCACCACCTACAAGAAGAGATTAAGTTTGCTTGGGGACAAGTGATACATAAAGAAAATTAAACCAAACTAAATCAAAACTTTTGTTTTCATGGATCGTGAAGAAAGAAAATAGATGTCTCCCCCAGAGTAAAATGCAATGGACCTTATGGGGTTCTGGGTGCAGGTCTAGTTTTGTAGATAGGCTTTTTCACCACCTTAGTGGCCAGTGTGATCATTGCAGAGTTATGTCACTCTGTGTAGTTTTCTTATCTCTAAAGCAGTGATAAAATAGTGCTTATGTGTTAAATGACTCATGAGTACTATTAAGAAAACCCATGAAAAGTAACTAGCATTATAAAGGACATATAGTAATCCCATAGTACATATTAGGAAACAAGTTCATTTTTGTAAACTGAGACAACTAATCATTTCAACAGTGGTAAAATTTCCCACAAACTAGGAAGAAATAATTCTAATGTTAGATGAATATATATATATATATATATATATATAAATAAAATGTTTTAATGCCACTAGCTGAACACATAAAATGGAGAGGTGCTAATTAAAGATAAATTAAATATCACAGTCTTTGTTTTCAAAGAACTCACAAGCTAGTAGTAGAAGAGGAAAATGTAAATACAATATATCTTAAGAAGCAAAGATCAAAGGGAGATAGTGCTCTTTTCTGCTGAGAATGGAACTAGATTGACTAAAGCCTCCAAGTGGAAATACAGTAAAACTTTCGTGTCACCATGACATTATGTTGTGAAGCAAAAGCCAATATGTGTAATCTAAGAAAGGAAGCTACAGGAAAAAAACAGGGTTAAATTCTTGAAAGTCAGATTATCCCACAAAGTTCAATATGTACAGTAATTTTAATGTGTATTACATGATAGTAATTGTTACATAAGCTACTGTAAAAATATTTTTCTTATCCTCAGACAGGTGAATATCCAGGGTGCTCAGGCCAGATTTCCTCAAATAGAAACTCAGAAAAACAGTTAGCTGAGCCCTGAGTCTGAAGTGCTTATCTGAGCTAAAATCAAAACCGTCAGGTTTGTCTCCCTGCCATTATTAATGGATGTTTAACACCCTGCTAAGCTGGTCTCCCACTCAGCTGTTTTCCTGAAATTGGTTGAATAACTGCTATTCTTCCTGCTCAGAAAGTCTTTGTTAATGTGCATATTGCAAAATCACCCCAAGTCAACTTTTTGTGTCATCTGTATTGAAGGGAACTAATGTATGGATTAGAGCATAATAGCGTGGGTTAGAGAGAAAAATGAGTCACCAAAGTAGTTTGCTCCAAAGAATAAAGAACTAAATCATTACCTTGATGCCTGACTTAGAAAGTTTTAGCTCTCAAAGGAATAAAGTCTAAAATGCAAAGATTATTGTGTAAATTCCAGGCTCCATAACGGACTGCAGTTTGATGGTTTATTATGGAAGACTGTGGACTATACCTACACTTAGGAAAACAGAATTTATAGAAAAAAATGGGAAAAATGATGATGATATTCAGCACATTTCTTGCCAAACATGAAAATGTGAAGCCATCAGTTTAAGAGATAGAGTGGGTAGGAAAAATTTCTTTGTGTATAAAGTTTAGATATATACAGTCACACCTCCCTGGAAAGGTTTGTACCCTTGCATTTTAATCTATTCAACGTGCCTGATGTAGGAGACACTTAGACAAATGATGTTTATCTCTGAGGTAGTCACATTCAGGAACAGATAGAGCAAGTAGATTATATAGATGTCTGTCTTGGTTACTTTTCTCTCGTTGTAGGGACAAAATACCTGACACTCAAAATTAAGGAAGAAAATGTTTATTTAGCTCATACTTTCTGGAGGTTTCATTCCATACTCAGCTGGCTGCAAGGCAGAGTGGCACATGGCAGAGGGCAATAGTTCATGATGGCAGAAACCAACAAAAGCAAGTGAGAATGAAAAGGAGAGGGGTGGCAACGAATAGCCTCTTGCCCTCCCTTATATTGTATTCAAACTATTCACCCCAGGGGGGATATAGGAATCACATCCATAGTCCCAACATTGGACCATGATTCAATCATAAACTCTAGACCTTCACCCCATGACTACATGAGGTTTTGAGGTGCCATCCAGACACAAACCACATTGTTCTACCCCTGGCCTCCCAAAGATTCATGTATATGGAAAAGGCATTTTAGTCCATCTCTAAGAGTTGCCAAAGTCCTAACAGTTTCATCATTGCTGAAAAGTCCAAGTGCAAGTGTCCTGGATATAAGGCAAACTCTTAGGTGCAAGCCCTTACACAACTGAAAAGTTAAACGCTTCCAACATTCAATGGCACAAAATAAGCATCTTCATTCCAAAAGTTACAAACCGGGGCATACAAAGGAATAGGACAAAAGCAACTCCAAAATCCAGCAAACAGTAAGTCTTATAGTTCCGTGTCCAGCATCTTGAAGCATCTGCAGCACATGATGACCTCCAAAGGGCTCGCCACCCTGTGGCACTTCTGATGGTGCCAACTCCCATGGTTTCTCTCTTAGGCCCATTTTGCTCCCTCCTTGCAGCTTTCCTTAGACAATGCACATTCCTGGCTTTTCCAACCTAAAGTACAGTGGAGGTCCACTGCACTTTAGGTTTCTCACTCACAGCTTCATGCAATGTCGCAATGACAATTGGCTAATAGAACTACCTGTGTCACTGTTTTAAGGGATACTGAATCTACATTTGCAATCCCAGCACTGTGGGAGGTTAAAGCAAGAGAATCACAATTTCAAGCTTCAACTGGGCAAGGCAGTGAGTTAACAACACATCGTGTCAAAATAAACATGAAAAATAAAAGGCTGGGGAAATATGTTAATGCAAAACTCTAGTTCAATCCCCAGGACTATAAAAGACAAAAAGCAGGGTAACTTGACTCAGCAGGAAAGATTACTGTGGTCAGTGAATCATGTCTGGTGGGGATGATTTGAGGGAGACAAAGACCCAAGTATCAATGTTTCTCAACAGAGAGAAGCATAACTATGCGAACATTGGTGCAAGAAAATGCCAAGACAAAATGTGCAAGGAGCACCCATAGTCATGATGTGGGTGAGGGAGGGTTTCCCACAGGAGATAACATCTGATTTGCACCTCAAAGGACAATCAAAGCTATGCAAGGTGGAGGAAGGTGTAAGAGCCACTCCTGAAGAGTCCACCATTAAGCACAGCAAGAGACAGATGAAGAACAGAGGGTTCAAGTGTTCACAAGGACTTCGACCTTTCTAGAGGTGGGAGTCCAATTGAAAATGATTATGGAGAGTCAATCCTCCATTTTTGTTCATTCTGATTCTTAAATATGTCTTAGACTTTTCCCATTCCCTTCACGGAAGCTATCAGCTGGCATCAGCTATCACCTCTCATGGAGGCCGTCACAGTGTCCTCCTCCTGGATTGCTCGGATACCCAACTTATTGCTCCAGCTAGCTGTTTCCTTATGGATTCATTCATTCATTTAAGCATTGAACAATTTTGTGGCAGTATAACTTACATCATAAAACTTATGTACCTGGAATACAAAATTCAATGATTTTTATTGAATTTCAACTGTTAAGAAACCATCATCACAATCCAATTTTAGAACACTTGTCTCAACCCCCAAAGATCCCCTGTGCCTATGAGCGAACACATTCAATTCTCTCTACCTGCACCCCTAGCAAACACTACTTATCATATTCCTACATTTCTCTGTCTGGATCATTCATGGACACGAACTTATACAAGAAGTGGTATTGTGTCTGCTTTCCTCGATTTAGCATGCTATTTTTGAGGTTCATCTGTGTGGAAAAAAGCACAAGATCGTTGTGCTTTTTCATTACAGAATAGTATGTCACTGTATATAGATATATCATGTTTTATTTGTTCCCTCAGCAGTTTGTGGTCGAGTCGTTTTTACATTTAACTATTATGATTAATACTACTATGGACATTGACACACAAGTTTATATGCAGACATGTGATCTCATTTCTTTTGCTTAGATACCTAGGAGTGCAATTTCTAAGCCATAAGGTAAATTGAAGAAACTGCCACCTCTTCAAGAAGGGCTGTGCAATTTTTTATTTCAATCAACAATGTGCACAATATTTTACTCTTCAGATTTTTACTCCACACTGTTTCCAGAGGGTTCTTTGCAAAATACAGGTATGTCTCGTTATGTTACAGCACTAAAGGATTTCAGTGTCTTCTTGTTCTCAAAATAAAATATTAAATTCTTAACAGAGCCCAAGGGGGAGACCTGGTTCTTACTTTCCCCTCATGTTCCCTCCTCCTGTCTTTTTGTGCCCTCTTTCACTCCTCTGTGACCACACTAGACCCCTTTTGATATGTGAAATATAATTCACTCCCACAGCAGGGCTTTTGTGAATGTTGTATCTAAGATCCAAATGCTCCTCACCGTGTTTACACCATTAATGTCTTCTTCTCTGGCTCTCTGTAATACTTATCCATCCATTTGATATTAGGTCTAATGCCATCTGCTCAAGAAAAACTTCCCACTCTCCAGACTAGGTCAAGTTTCCTCCGACCCTACTTTTTCATTTTCTTTATCTTGTTTTATAAGTGTCTTACTGTTTAAAAAATATTTTCTCTCCATCAACACAGTCGGTGCTCCTTGTAGAAAGAATAATGCCAGCCTTTACTTACAATAGCACAGAAGAAGCAATCACTAAACATATGTGCAAAGAGAGTGAGGGTTGGAGAATTAGGGATGGATCAGATCATGGGAAGACCTTGCATATCTGCTGAAGGGATTTCTCCTCTTTCTATGCAGATAACGTGCAATTAAAGTGCTCACAGATGGATAGAGACATAGGTATTTGTTTAAAGGAGCTTGTTTCAATTTATCTAATAAGGAAACTATTTGAAGAAGTAAATGTAAAAGCAGATAATTTACTGAAGAGGTAGGCATGCAGAGAAGAGTTTAGAGTCAAGAAGAATTAAGATGATCCTCAGTATTCTAGCTTAAGTAGATGGGTATAGATACATCAAAATAGAAAATGATCACAGAAAACATGAAGAAAACGCCTGTTATATAATTAAATTTGCTAGGGTGCCCCTCAAAAAGGAACCTGGAGCCTGGGTAGTTTATGTAGATGATCATGAAAACCATGATGAGCTATGAGAGTGTTGAGTGTAGGCCCAGGATGGAACCACAGGGGATCCCAAAATGTAATGCATCCCAAGTGAAAAAGACAATGTTTCTTAAATTTTAAAAAGAAACAAGCCAATCAAGGGGTCAAAGCAACAGTGTTCCAGTATGGACAGGTCAAGTGCCATGGCCTTTGCACATTGGGTGCCACAGCCATGTGCAGATTTAGCTCTCAGACAAGGACTATGAGGTTCTGTGGGTTTAGCGGGAAGAAAAAAAAAGGGGTCGCGATTTTACCTACCAAACTGTTGAAACTTGTGGTACAGAAGGTTTTTAGATTAATTTTCTGTGGATTAGTAGGAGTTTTATTTTGGATACTCATAGGATTTGTTGGGGAAATAATTCAGAATTAAAAAAAAAGTAAAAGCCAGATTGAACTCTGCCCAAATTTCTTTTTTCTTTCTTCCTGTTCCATCTGTTTTGACATCAAGACTATCTTGTTTTGTCAACTGTGCTGGAGACAGATAAGCAAGTCAGGTTTGGACTTAGTATTCATTAAGTTTCAGGTTGCGTTGCCATCTGCCAATAGCTGAAGCACTTTATTTTGAAATTGGAAGTATCTGCTCGCTTACTTTTCCTTCTTTTTCAGGTTTAGGGGCACAGCCACAAAATCCCACCATCACCCACGCATGGCAAACTGCACTGTAACAGATAGCAAATACAGTTTTTTAGAAAACCAAATTAGTTTGTGTTTAATCTGAATTTTCAGTTTATTTTTTAAATTAGTATTACCAGTTTATTAGAATGATTTATCTATGTCATCTGTAATGTTATTTACATACAAACTCTCCAAAAGATTAAAATCTTATAGTCAAAAGAAATGGTAATAAGTGTAGGGTGAAATTCCGTACATAATCCAATCACTCAGTACGGCTGAGAAAATGTTTACCTAGCAACTATATGCACCAATAATGCCCCTGAAAATTTGAAAAGATAATATGTAGATGAAAAATTACTAATTTAATATATTGGAAACTGACAATTTCATAGAAGTGCTACAAAATTTCAAAGGTAGTATACATTTATTTTCCAGCATAAGTTAATCTATTTCTAAATGTTAGTTATTCTATCAAAGTTTAAAAAATAGTTTGATAGTATTTGTCACTGGGGGAGTCACATTTTGAAAGATAATTTGAAGTGTTATTTGGCAGTAGAATTAAAAACTATAGGTAACCCTTAAGAATTGGAATGGGTGTATTTCAACATTTTTCCATGAAATGAAATTCAAATTTAGATCTTAAAATGGTCAACAGTAACATAGGCCAAAGTTTCTTGTATACTTAGTGAAACATTTCTTTGATCTGTTAATAATCAAAGAAGGAAAGAACGCAGAGTTGAAGAAATTGTATGTGAAAAGTGAAACTACTTGAATAGAGTGTGAAATTACTTAAATAGAAATCACATGTGCACATACACACACACACACACACATATACACTCACAAACACACATTCAAGAATTCAATACCTGTTTATTGATAGGCCTCAAAGACAAAGAGGCTAATATTACAGACACAGCAAAACACAAAGAACACATTTGATATTAGTTTTGTCCTTGAGGCAACTTCTAATTCTAAAGATAACAGACAAACAGAGCAGGAAGTATCAGCTGAGGTGCTGAGAACTTGTGTACAGGTCCCAGCAGTCTTTCATAGCCCAGGAATAATACTGAAAGTCAAAACCCAGAAGGTGAAGGAGCAATGGGAAGCAGCCAGGATTCTCGGCTGGAACCTCAAAAATGTAAGCCCCAGCATTAAAAAAAACTTGAAATAAAATAATTTTTAAAGGCCCAAGTCCAGCTTTAAACCTACTTAATTAATGATTGAGTTAAATAAATATATGTCATTTTAAACTGCAAAAGTAGTTATTCATAGAAAGATAACAATGCCTTTCATAGCTACACTCTCTCTCTAAAGTTTTATTAAATCAATCAATTTTATTACTTCTTAAATACTCAATTAAAATGTATTAGCTGCACAGGGAGAAGAACCAACTAACCATCTACAGAAATAAGAATAAAATAGACCATAGGAGATCAAGATATTTGACTTACTGGACATGAACTTTAAAATGATTATTTTATCCATTAAAATCTTCAAGATTAACATGGTCAACAAAGTAGATAAAAAAGTGAAATGAGTAAAGAATCAAAATAGTCTGTAAGAAAATGTCACAACCACAATTAAGAATCAAATGCTAGGTTTCTTAGAAAATTAAATACAGCTAAAGAGAAGATTAGTGAACTAGAAGATGGTTTAAAGGGAAATATCCAGAGTGGAGCACAGGCACACTACAGACACACACAGACAGATACACATACACACATGAAACAAAGGTAAAAGAAAGGAAAATAGATGGGAAATACAAAACAAATAACAAAAAAATTTAAAATAATCTGGAACCAAATAAACAAATGTTCAGCATATGTATAGCTGCAGTTTCAGGATGAGAAGAACTGATAAGCAGAAGTCATAATTTAAGAGATAATGACGAAGAATTTTTCAAAGGTAATTAAATAGTTTAAACCCCAAACAAGGCAATTACAAAGGAATGACATTTGGGTACATCAAATCAGAACTTCTAAAAATCAAAATCAAAACTCATTAACAAATCATAAAGGAAGTTAGAGAAAGTACTAACATTTTTAAAGAATAAGGAATAAACTTGAAAACAGACTTCTAAATACAATGATGTCCAGACAGCAAGAGACTGTCTTCCAAGTGTTGCAAAAACGTCTTTAATGTCAGTGTACAGTTGTATGCCCAGTGAACATGTTATCATGATTAAAAACAAAAATAATAACCACCTGAAACAAAAACAGAAACTCCATCGTCGTTTGGTCTGTAATAAAGGAAATATGAAAGGAAATTCTTCAGACAGAAGAAAAATGACGCCAGATGCAAGAACTGAAAGAAAAAATAAACGATATGTGGGTAAATAAAAATGATTATGGATTACATAAAATATTTGTTACACTACCTTTTTCTATCTTAAATACAGACCTAATTATGCTACTTGATGAAATGATAATTTTCTTGAAGAATACATGATGATATGTCCAGGTAACATGAAAGAGTATGAATTTTTGTAAAAAATAGTAACAGTGGGAAGATGGAATGATAAAATAAAAACATAAAGGAAGGGAAAAAAGTGAAAACTGAACAGATAGAAAACAAGATTAAAAACATACAACTGTGATAATAACTACATGAGTTACTAATTTAATAAATATTCCAAATAAGATATATTCATCAAACCCTGTAAAAATAATTCTTTATGTTTTTGAAAGAAAATACATTAAAATTATGAATACATGGAGATCAAAAGAAAGTTGCAACTAATGTTCAGCTTTTAAGACATAAAATTTGACTACAGATACTGGATGTTTTGAGACAGTGAGAAAGTAAATCTATCAAAAACATATGACAGTTACAATGTATCTGCTCACTGACGCAAAAAAAAATGAAATAATTTTTAACACACCTTTCTGAAGCTCTAAATGACAAGAATTTAGTTAAGGCATGAACCTGATAACCACATTGATGTAACTGATATACACAAAGATCATTGTATATAACTACCACTTTCTTTTTAAGTATATGGTGAACTTTTATGGGTATTGCAGATACAATGAGCTATAGAACAATGTCAACGTTTTTAAATCATTCAGAAAACATGGCTGACTATGCTTGTTCAAACTAGAAGTTAATTTCATAAGGAGCCACCTTAAATCATGTCATTCTATATGTAAATAAAGCAATACCCTTTCAAATAACTCTTGGATTATAATACATATAAAATTAAGATATTTTGAAACCAATGGCCTGAGTTTACGATAATGCCAAGTTGTAGGATGGAGATAATGATATGTGAAAAGGGAATATTTTATTCTTAAATGTAAATGTTACAAAGAAGAAAGCCCTAATTTAAAAAAAATATGGTTCATCTACATCAGAAGAAGTTAAACAAAGGAGACAACATGGAACCCAAACATAGTAGAAAGTAGGCAGCACAAACAACAGTTAATGAAATGAAAACATATAATAGAAAGATTCGAACCAGCCAATCACTGCATATTAGAAGAGCACTAAAACTGAAGCAATTCTGACCACACCGACAGCAGCAAAACAGAAGATATAATGAGTAATGTAAGGACTGAACGTGAGAAATGAATCCTGGGATACACCAAAAGACATCTGTAAGAATGTGACACAGACATTGTTTGTAAGCATCTTAGACTGGAAACCATGCCAAAGCCAATCAACTGGATGAGTAACTAAACTATGAAATATTCCTTCAGTGGAGCACTATACAAGTGTGAAAAAGAACTCTCCATTTTGTTGCAGGAGGGGATTTCACTAACATAACACTACGTAGACTGAACAAAAGACAGAGACTGAATAGGCACTATACGACCCCAGCTGTATTCAGTTCTTGCAAAGGTAAACTAATATATGTTTGAAGACCTCAGGTATCCCTGGGTTAGGAGTAAGAAAGGCTCTGCATTGATGCATGAATATCCTGTTTCTTGATTTGAGGTGATGGTTACATGAATTTTAGCCACAAAATAATTTTTTAATTAAAGACTTTCTGAATTTAAGCTACTTAGATTTTTTAAAAACTTAATGAAAAAGGTATTCGGAGCACTATGCTTTTATTTATAAGAAAAGAGAAAGTGTTTAAAGTCTATTAGGAAAAATTCTCTTTTAACACATCCCAAAGCACATTTCCAGGTATTTTGAAGCACTGAAAATATGACTTTGAAGTTAATTAAAGTTTCATTGCAATATTATAACAAAAATATTCTCAAAGTATTTTTAAAAGACTCAGGTTTGCTCTTTATTCATTATTTTTAGAGAAATATAACATGAGCATAGGAAGTAATTTACATAATATAATATGACATATGCATATATGTAGATAAATTTCCTACCAATGTTTTTGCCTATTTTTTCTCTTGTGGATATGCAGATGTTCTTTACATATGAAAGGTATTCCTTTTCTACAGTTTCCGGTATTTCAAATGACATTTCTTAAGTGGTTATCTGTCCCTCTACTTTATCCTTGTTATTACTCACTAATATCAAATGCCTACTTAAAGTAATCGAGTCCATCTTTCTTACAGCTTGTGCTTGTACTGTTTTGTTTCTAAGCTTGCCATACTGCTAAGTTGCAAAAGATACCTCATATTTTCTCTTATGAATTTCTTTTTAATTTTAGTCTTACTTTTTATGTGTATACCATTGATCTATGTGAAACCTGTGTGTTATAAAAGGGTAATATTTTCTGGGTTTTTTCCCTTATTCTTCCTTATGGCTACATAAAACTCTCTGAAATAAAAACATTTCACCTTATTGAACCAGGACCCAACTCATGATATGGCACATGATCTTTTAAACCTTATTATACCCAAAGTCATGAAGAATAGTTTAGATTGGCTAGATCAAAGATTTTGTCGCTTATTTGTTTCAGTTGTTTACCCACTAAAGTTGCCACCACTACAGGTATCACCAAGTCACCCACTAAAGTGCAATTCCACGTAGGGTATTTACATTATTTTATAAAAGTATATTTTATTCTTCATCAATGTAATTTCTTATAAAATCAGAGAATATACACAATTTGACATTCTGTTCTGGTGTTAAAATTCTTTGATCATAATGTATTTTTCCCTCACTTATGCTAATGTTTAGATTCTGTTTTTACTTAACATCTTTATTGATATTGAGTTAATCTTTTGTCATGTTGTGTTTTACATGGTTTCTTTTTAACTTTTTGCAAGATGAAAAATAATGATACATTAGTGACAGGAATGTTATGTATATTACTTCAAAAATTTTAGCATATAGTAATTCATAGTTATGTCCCTTCATATGTGGTGTTAGGAATAAAAATGAACCTCTGAACACTATATATTAAAATTATACATGTCACTTACAAAGTAATTATCCAAATCTAATCATACAATGAATTTTTGTGTATTTACCAAAGGACTCTTACCTTATGAAACAGAATGATGGTAAATATTACCAAATAATTTGAAGGTATTTGACTGTACTTTTTTGCCCAAAATAAAATATTTGCTAGATCCACATAGCATATAAATATGTCCCTAACTCAATTTTAAGTAAAATTACACATTTTGTCTCAGAACAGAAAAAATCTCCAAGATCAGTGAAATATTTAGAGTCTGAGCTAAAATGAGACAATACTGATGTATTTTTATTTTAAGAGCATGTTGGCTAGGACATGAGGTGACAGTCGCTGTCATTCAAGGGCTACAAAATAATACAAACTCTCTGCAAAACAATGTAGCAGCATATCCATACATTAAACAAAGGCTACTGGTTAAAAAGCACGAAGTAGTTTTTTGCTAGAATGTACCAGCACACTATCAAAAACAATAGGCGTGTGTGTAGAAAAATAGTGAAAATTATTAGTGAAAAAAAGAACTTAAGAAATTAATGCATTGTACGTTGGACGGTTTCTGCACTCAGGAGACATGTGACGGTTGCGAACCCCAAATATTCCCCTTTCAGCAGAAATCACAAAACAATATTTGTGCCTCAAAGTTCACCGAATTAGCTATGTTATTTTTGTCTCCCTCTGTCCTTTGCGGTTTTCAATAATCTCATCTTTGAAATCTAGATCACCACTGATTGCTTCCCTTTGCTTTATTACTTTCTCCTTCCAAAAATTATTTTACTCTATTCAGAGCGTTCCTTTACTCTATCTGGTGATGCACACTCACAATAAAAGTTCCAGAGTTCGTGGATTTCATTTCTTTCTACTCTTTGGTTTATATAATATTCTTTCAGTGGTTCACTGTTTTGATTCATTTCTCATTGACTGGAAAATCCCCCTATGGAATTTTTTCTTATACAAATTTCAGACACACGTCCTGAACCAACAGTGGGTATGAGAACAGCTTTCATTACTCCTCTTGGATGAGTTGTAGCTTCTCCCCCTTTAGAAAGCTCACGTCACACATCTGTACCTTCAGAATGGACATGCACATGTTTCTCTTATTAGGATGGGTCTGTGAGGAGAAGTTAAAGCCAAATTTACCTCTTCCCCTTTTCTCTGGAGCTTTGTTCTTCTACGTGCTAATAAAACGTGTCGGTTACAATTTTATTATTTTTCTTCAAATGCTAAATTCTAATTAGAGTAAAGTTAAACATCATTTTCTTTCTCATATAATTTGGATCATAAATGTTGCCCACAGCCTCATGTATTAAAGGCTTGGCATGCAGCCTTCTGGCTTACGGGCAAGGGGTGAAACCCTTAGGACATGGGACCTACTAGAAGTTAGTGGGTGTGGTCTTGAAGGGGTTACTGGAAGGCTCTTGCTTCCCTGTTGAGTTCTTTGCTTCCTGGCTGTCGGCAGGTGAACAGACCTCCTTGTGCCCATGCCTCCACCGTAACAAACTGTGCTGCCACAGCTTCAAAGCAAGGGGGAAGGGGGCCACCTGACGATGGACAGAAAGCTCAGAAACCATCAGCCAAAATAATAGACCTTTCCTTCTTGCAAGGTGAATATGTTAGAAATTTTTTTTATTGTAAAGAGAAAAAAATAACAATAGAGACAAAAGCAAATCAACAGAAAAGCAATAAAAGTGATACAGAATTTCAAAACAAGATTTGCAACGGTGACAGAAATCTCACATGATGTCTTTCAATACCTTTGTTCCAAACACTTGAACTTTTAAATATGAAGACTAATTTCCCAACATCAGAGGGGTCTCTCTATTGCTGACAGAACTCTATGGAATGTTCCATACAGCAGGGATGCTAAGGAACATACTGGCAAGAGGCAAGCCACATCATCAGTCTCTGAGCACCTGGCACAAGCCAAAATCTTCAGAGTTCATGTGGTTTATTGGAAGCTAATGTTCGTAAATGAATGAAGAAGAAAGAAGCAGAAGTTGATACAGCCTCCTGCTGCAAGGCAGATCTGACAAAATATAACCAAGCCCACAGGAAATTAAGGCATGAAGCCTGTCATTTAGAAGCATCCAGCATTGATCAGAAAACACCAGACCTATGTTGGTTGCTTCTCTCAATGCTGAAACAAAATACCTGACACCCAAAATTAAAGAAAGGAAAGTTTACTTAGCTCATAGTTTGTGGAGGTTTCAGTCCCTACTCAGCTGGCTCCAAGGCAGAGGGGCACATGGCAGAGGGCAGCAGTTCATGTGGTGGAAGGCAGCAAAAGCAACAAAATCAAAGCAGAGGAGCGAGTGAGTGAGCCTCTTTCTCTTCCTTGTATTGCATGCAGGCTGCCCCCGCCCCCCAAGGGTAGGTGTTCAGTCAGACCCATAACCCCAGCATTGGACTGTGAATCAGTCAGAAACTCTAGAAGCACCCCCTGCCCAGTGACTGCATGAAGCTTTGGAGGGACATCTATACACAAACCATAACACTTTGCTATCCTTCTGCTATGCTCAGGCATTAGATAGGACTGGATTTAGCTCAAAAGCATCAGTGGATCTTGAAGATGCTTCACCTGCAGGATGTTGTCTGAGTGCACTCCTTTTATGAAAGATCTCAATGGCCCAGTCTGTTGCTGCTACAATCAGCAAGATTCCACCGCAGTGAGAAGTTAATAGGAATTATGGCTTACTGGAGACCTATCACACTTGTAGATGGAATCTAATGTTTCCCATTTCAGTATTATACACATTGAAAGAAACAGGGAACAAAATAGCCCAACACATTGCTGTCTCTAAGGAATGTATCCTTTAATTTTTCACGAGTTAAATATTTGCTTGCATGATTTCGTTGCAGAATAAATGTAAAAACTAAAATTATTTCATTAGTATTATTTGTTTACCATCTAGTATTCATTAGTACTATACATTCTAGACATCTGTATCTTAAAACATAGATCTTAAATCATTCCATCTACATGGGAAATGCAATTTGGCTGAATCATCAGGCTATAAGTGGAAAACATAAATTTCCTTTTCAGATTTAAGGTTGCTAGTGTGAGCAAATAAAAATACAGGATGTCCAGTTAAACTTTAATTCCAGATAAGCAAAAACACAACCTTTGTTTTAGCATATCCATGCAATATTTGGAAACAACTCATAACAAGAACCCATTCACTTTCCACCCAAAATTTACACCTAAATGGATGCCCTACATATTATTGGACAATATTAATATTATCTATGTCTCAAAATCCATTCATTTCTTCACCACTGACAGCTTCACACCAAAATTCTCTATGTTCTGCAAACTTCTGTTATGCGCTAAACCTACATAACTCTGTGTTGCTCTATACAGACCACTAAAGAGAGACAATAGAGAAAAAGCATCCATGGCCTTTGTAGAAAATAAAACTAATTTATAAAGCTGTGTTGTTCAAAATGTACTCGTTGATCAAATATTTCATACAGTGCACCCTGCTAGGTGTTAAATCTGTACATCTCTCACAGTGGGTCACAGTGGAAATGAAATGAAACAGCCCAGAAAAGAAAATATCATCATGTAATCATGTGTAGGCAGCATTAATATTTCATGAGTGATTTTTCACTGGAGATTTGTAGAGCAGGTTGAGGGCATGTGAGGTAGGTCACTGGATCACTGGATCACTACTCTCCCAGATCAATATCCAGCAACAGAAAATTAATCTGAAGTTATCCACAAGGAGTGACTGTTGTCCTTCTGTTCAGAGTTCCCATTCTCCACAGAGCTTCAAAGGCCACAGTAAGGTGACTGGTAGAGAAATCTGCAACACATAACACACCACTCATCCCCAGTGCAGAAGAAAAATGAGCTGCATCTAAAGGCAACAAGTTTATAAGTAGGTGTTGATATAATGTGGCAAAACACCCGTAAACAGCAGACAACACCTTCCATGCTGGAAAGCTAAATTCCCTTGTGCAAAGAAGATTTAAAAAAATCAGAGCAAGCAGGGCACGGTAGTGGACTCCCGTAAACCTACCACTCTTGGAGGCTGAGGCAGGAGGTCACAAGTTGGAGCTGAACTTTGACAACTTAAGAAGATCTTGCTTCAAAATTTGAAAAGACGGGTGGAAGCACAAAGGCCCTGGGTCCAATTCCAAGTAGAGGAGAGGGGATAATCAATTCTTCTAGGCACAGTTCTTAGACTTCTCATCTTTGGAATATTTCCTTTGGAACTCTGTGATTTTGAACAATTCAGCAGTTTAAGTTTCCATCATAGATTTTATATTTCTTCTATTAAATAGCAAAACATGGTATCTCGCTAATGATCTTGTAACATCATGATTATAAATATTGGGCTTGTTTTCCTTATAACCTTTTGAAGAGTAAGATTATTTATAAAATAAAAACAAGTCAAAATGTGGGACTGTTTCTGGTAGCCAGGTGACCTTGCTCAGAAGCCTAACTCTGCCCAGGACCCTTGACTAAAGGAATAGACAACTTCTTCCAGCTCACTCCACTACTTCCCAGGCTAAGAGAAGAATTGGTCCTCATTGTTTTTGGTACATTTTCCCTCCTAACCATGTTGGAATTCTTTATGCTGTCCTCACAAAAATAATCAGGGGATCTTATTTTCTTTCTCTCAAATTCTACAACATCTGATCAGGTGAGAACATAAAATAATAATAAATGCTTCTAAGCATAGTATCCTTTTGGTTTACTTTTATTTTTGATTTTTTTATCTCAACATTGAGGTTAAATCAAAGACACCTAATTTATAGGTGTGTACTGCAACTATTAAATAGCTAAGTTAAAAATAAACTTTGAATTGCACCTTCTACAAATGACTACACGAATCATGTATCCCTTTTCCTTTAGAGTACTAAAAAACAGAAATATCGTAAAGGAGCGAAGTTAGTGAAATCAAAGGAAAATGATGTAGATCCTAGTGTTTATACCTTTTAACATCTATGCAATACCGTAGAGCTAGTAATCAAAGGGCAGTCCCCTTAAAAATGTCATGTTCTACATCCAAGACAGTAAAATGAGATATTAATTTAGGGAATTCTTATCCATTTAGGATTATTTCTTCTTTTTACAGAGCTAATACAATGTTGACAGATGCAGCAGGAAAAAATCCCTCCACTCGCCTATTTCTAGGTGCTGCTGTAGAGTTGAGCATTCTTACAGGGAGCAGGTCCACACTTGGTGAAGAAATAATATCCTAGAAAATGAATACGGAATAAATATCCTTAGATTAATGCTATATAAATACATTTGCTATAGATTTCATCAAA
The DNA here is from genome assembly GCA_004027595.1 of Dinomys branickii. NCBI lineage: Eukaryota > Metazoa > Chordata > Mammalia > Rodentia > Dinomyidae > Dinomys > Dinomys branickii. The sequence continues at coordinate 25,287 of PVLD010005118.1, read as the reverse complement.
TATTCATGATACACACATGTACAGGTCAAATTACCTTTAAATATTAAATTTCTTTCCAGTAGTGGAGAATTTCAGATATTTTCCCCAGTGTTTACAGGGAGTGGAGATGGAACCCATACATTATTATGTGCCTGGAAATTCAGTTTCTAGGTGAACTGACTCTGATGTTAGAGGGAATATCACTCACAAAAATGGGGAATAGCCTCGTGTTTCTCTCTGTCCTACAAATTCCAACCAGAACTTAAAGGCGTGCTAAAAACATAAGTATTTTACACATATGTTAAAGAAGAAATAGGCTGTGAGGTGCCTTGTGAATAATGTACCTGAGGTAAATTACACAGATCTCATTTTATACAACTAGACCTCTAAAGTAGGAATTATTGCCCTATCTATGAGTATAGTATTACAAGAAAGATTCACAGGAACGAGAGATCCCAGGAAATGGTAAACACTGGGTAGAAACCTGGTTCGGTGAGGTGTCACAATTTCAGTGTGCCACTGGTAATGTCAGCTGTCACACAGGGCGCTGCAAAGCCCACGTTTTCAAAGCATTAATAAATCGAACAATGGAATAGTAGCGACACTTCCTTCTTACACTACAGGATGGGAAATGGTATGAATTCCAGTCTAATCCGCCTGGACTTGGATCTTGCTCTTCCTCTGACAGGTGTGTTGTGCTTAGAAATTTGGCATCTCTCAGATACTTTTTCATCAAAGGTAAGGCAGGGAGAACATTACAGACACTACCTCCTTCAGACTAGTGTCCCAAAACAAATGCAAGAGTTAGGAGGGTCTCGTCACATATCCCTGAGAATAATTTTTTTTTTCCCCCGAGAGTAAATTGAGCAGCACTTCTCACCCACTCGCCGTCTCAAATCTTGATGTGACCTCTGCGCAGATGAACCCATACCCCTTCCTCAAACTCCTCCCCATCATACAGCTATTGGAGGCCTTTGATGTTTTGCAAAATACATTTTATATATTATCACAGAGCCACTTGGAGGGTATGCAAATGAGGCATTCAGCACGCAGCTTTAAATGTATCTGATTCCTATTTTGACCAAGCCATGTATCCTCTAAGCTGGCACATGTTTTGAATACAATTGATCATTATATTGGGACATAGGTGTAATCCAGGACTACCCGTACTTAGAGGCAAATGATCAACTCATACATACACTTTTGTAGAATCACACAACTTAATTCTCTACCCATAAATATACTTTAAGCACTCTATAATAATTTTCATGAAACACAAGTAAGTTGTGTGTGTATAGCAGTGCTGGTGAACCTATGACACAGTTGTTTTTCTCAAAAGACAAAAGATATTGATGTATGAGTTGGTTTCCCCGAACTAAAACCTCAGTGTTCAGTTTTCATCGCAGTGTCAGCCCTTTTCAGTACTTAAGTGGGTGTATGTTACAGATTGGGCACTGGTCTGTGAAAGCTTAGCCATCACTGGTGTATACTACAAGAGTGTATTAAGTGTAAAAATGTTAAATATGCCACACAACATATATAAAATTGTTCTACAATTGTTTTTCTTAAAATGGCAACTGTTTAAAAAGTTAGAAATGGTCCAGAACTTAGACTTATCCTTGTCTCGGGTTCTTTTATTGCAGTTTACCTGAACATCCTGTCTTTGGGGTCAGTAAAGCCACGTTCTCTGAGACCAGTTCGTGTTTCTTCACTGCACTGGGGACACCAGTGACTCCTAGCATTGCACTGTCTTTGGGACCAACCTTTACCTCGGGAACAACAGACAGACATTGGACAATCTCCCAGCTTCACAGGAAGAGCAGGAGAGCGGAGATGTAAATGAGTGCCTGGGCTGGGATTCCCATTCGGTGGCTCCTCTGTGGGCCTCTGGTGCTGTGATTTCTTGTCCTGCACAGGGCGGGGTGCACATGCGACAATGTCAAAGAGAACTCCAGGAGCAGGCGTAGAGCCAGGCACCTGAGCCTCTGCTGGCAGCATGGAGGGACTCAGGGAAGTGGCTTCTGGAGGGTTTGGGGGGACAAGTACACATGCTGGTCCTCCATCTGACACTTAGCTGCAGGACCATCTGTAACACCTCCTCAGATCCGGGAAGTCCTGTGGGTCTGGGAGAAACGTGAGCCCACTGCTGCCACACCACAGGCTCAGAGCTGATGGATGGCTGCTTTTGGAGATCAGCAGTGACTCTGGTTCAGAAGAACCCACCTGGCTAAAGACGGCCTTTGAGAATCCTAAAACAGACTGTGAGTCCTGAGGCCTGTCCAGTGGGGCTCCACGTAGCTGCTCATTTCTGCTTGCTTGTATGACTCACACACCCACACCCACACCCACACCCACACACACACCCCACCACCACCACCAGCACAACACATGCGTGTACAAGCAAGAACAACACACACAGCCCAATGGTCTGACGACTTTGAGCCTGACTCTCAAAGTACTGTGATTGCCTCCTCTCTGGGTTTCAGAGAATACAAACCAGCAGAAAAAAGATAGGAACATAAAATGATTCAAATTGTGATTGTTACCAAGAGGAGACTGCAGGTGTTGCTCTGAGGGAGGATGAGACGGGAGGCGGGCCTGGGAGTCAAGTAAGGCCATGGGGTGCTCGAGTAGGTGACTATGCCTCAAGGATCTGTGTAGCAGCAGGGCAGAGAGAGGTCCCTCATATTCCTGACAAGCTCTCCTGGACACCAGGTCAAATTCCCTGACCAGTGTCTGCTCTCTGTGCTCACAGTATTCACAGTGCAAGCACATGATAGCAAGCTAAGGTGAAGCCTTGTGGGGTCCTCCCTGCTGAGTAGCCACAAGCCACCACCAGGGTACATGAAGGAGGAAGAAACCTCAAGCCTTTGTATTGGAAGGTCTTTGTTACAGAAACCGCAGCCTTTATCCAATCAAAAGCATTGTTTAACTTTTATGCTTCATCATTAAAATGACTCATTGTTAATCCATCCCTCACATAAAGAAGCTATACTGCAAAAGGTTAAATTACTTTTTAAAAATGATATAACAACTATAAAATAGCTAAGAATTAGATTTGAGGGACAAGGCTAAATCTGGATATTTTGTTTTAAATTGGAAGCTTTTCATCTAATGAAATAATTATTGCCTAATTATTCCATTTTGTTTTCTGAAAAAATACACTGAGGAGGGACTTGGAGTCAGTGGCCATGGAATTGCTTAATTGCCATAAAAACAGGAAATTATTTAGCAAGCATAGTATTATTTTTTGTTAAATTTTTAAAAGTGCTATGTTTGGAGGGACTGTGTGGCATATCTTCAATTACCTGAGGTTTTTCAGTCGCAATTTCTCGTAGCATCAAGCCTGAATGATCTTGGAGAAGCACTACGTGGACTTATCTGGCAAGTAACAGAAAATTCAAGGAAAATTCTATGACTAAATTTTTATCTTCTCTAGGACCAAATTATTTTCTTCTCCTAGACTTTAACCTTCTCAAGTACAGAATCTCTTTAAGATTAGCCTTTTTTTATCTACAAAATTCACACAGTTCTGAACATAGCATAGTATTAAAGTATGCTCATTCACTTGAATTATATAATAGTTCACTTGTAGTTCTAGCTGCTGAAAATTAAAAAAACATTTCCTGCTGTTCTACAATTTACAGATGAAATTTTAGGCACACTTACTATTATTATCTCCTATCTAAGTTATTGGAGCTGCAGCTAACAAAACAGAAAAGGGTTTGTCAAGATGCCCTGTCTCTTAAAAGTCATGTTTATACAAGGCCAAAAAGCATCTTTCTAACCCAGATCCTAGCATCTTCAATCTATCATTTTGGGCTTTGTTGACTGAATAGAGACATCAGTGAATCAATCAATCAGTTGATCAATGAAACTATCGTAAAATGAGCAATAAAATCATGCTGCAAAGCAACGAGGTAATTCATGATTGGTGCCCAGGTTTTTATTTGTATGTTACTAATTATTGTTTCTTTTTCAGACAAAAGTCAGGCAGATGAGAAATAAACACAGAAACATCCCTAAAAAAAAGATTCCACCGAAAGCAATTAGTCAAGAAAATGCAACTAGCTAGAGAGACGTTGTTGGTGGGGAGTGTGTGTAGGCGCTGAAGAGGGCTCACAGGCCCTCTCTTGATGAAAAAGATTCACCAAGATCTGAGTATCTGGCACCCAATCCAAGTGGTTCCTGGTTGGCGATGACCATTGTCGTAAGGCTGGATTTGACATCAGAAGCACTGCCTGCCATCTGCCTGCAAAGAGCAAGTCTATTTTTATAATATCAAATTTGCAATAAGGCAAAAGTACACACACGCTCAGTATTGGATAAATGTCCATTTTTAACACGATTGACTTTCACTGGTCTTCCTGGGGGCCTCCCGACCTGGGTGGCCTCCTTTCTTCTGCTTCAGGCCTTATCTCTGTTAAGTTGTATGATTAAGATCCCAGAGTCACTGAACAAACAGGGTAGAATTCTCCATAACAGACCTTTTGTTCGTATACATTTCCCTGGCTTTCGCTAGAGAAGTCAGAGAATGGCTATCATCCCCACACTAATAATATCCTTCAGTAAATGATAAAGTCAAGTCCAGAGTAAACTGAGAAGCTTTATCAGCATGTCAAAGCGATCCCCTTACAGCTCCGTACTTGCCAACTGTGCGTCCTTTTCCCAGACAAAGACTCAGTGCACATTTAAAGGCACTTACCAGAGCGGGTGTTTGTTTGCCAAAGGAGAACAGGCTGCCCTCTGATTCTAGTCACCCTGGTTGTCACTCTCATCAGAGGAAGAAAGGTGTAAGTTACAGTCAGACTTCTTCCCTGTTGCACTCTTGAATTGAGTTAGGGCGAGAGTCAGAACTTCCTGCCGAGTTATTCCTTCCCTTTCTCCTTGCTAATACCAACTGATGGATTTCTGCGAGGGAAAGTGTATTTTTTACTGGGAATAGTAAGAACGCTGTGGTCAACCAGTTACTCTCCCTCTGTTGTCAGAGAAGATGAGTCAAAAGGGATTTACATACCCAGTTAATTTTAACAGATGGCCCTTCCTCCTGTATTCTGTGAGAAGTTCAAAATCAATCACATTTCTCTCCAATCCCAAACAGGCAAATGAACACACTGGCCTTGATTTTGGTCACCAAAATCAAATTATAGGATGGACACAGTGCAAGAGCCGAAAGGTGGGAAAGCTTAGAAAGCCCTGTGTCATAAGACATTTAAATTCTGTGCCTCTTCTCACATATAAATGAGGATTATCTATAAAGTGGCCAAAACAGTGATCATCATTTTCTTTTTGTTTCTTTGTCATGGCATATACATGATGCATCACTCTAGGTCTAGAAAAGCTTCCTGTATACATGTATATACTTGTATAATTTCTGCTGACAATCTGTAACTGTACATAATATGCATACTGTGTTTGCGTTATCAATCCAACTTGCACGTGGGTTTGTGTAGGCAGCCTCAGGAACAATTGGAGGTTGCCTATGTTGGAGAACGACATCATGATGCAGTTTTTCTTCCCTTTCTTTTCTTTTCATTTTCTTTGCAATTGTAAACAAACATCCTCCTGGGAATAGATGATCCAGGGAAGGTGTGATGGGATAAGCCCTCCTTCATAAAATCCCTGTCTAAAAATCCTGTCAAGACTGATATGGACCAAAGTGTACATAACACTGTTGCTCTGTTGGTTCCGTTTCAAGCACAGCATGCTTCTGAATTATCTGTCATTACAATTGGGCCTGAAGGAAAGAAAAGCACTGGAGGGAGATTTCGCATTGCCACCTCTAGGCTAGAGTAGGAAGACCTTAGATGGTAGCCGCAAGGCTCCAGGAAACAGCAGGAAGCGGTGTTGTGCAGGTCTCAGACTCATGTTCACATTCACACTCCTTTTGCTCTTTTGCAAAGCGGTTCTTGTGACAGCGCCAGGCATGATGTTGCAGAGGATGCATAGGTGCAGAGGAAACATTTTCTTACTTTTGTGGAGCAAATATTCTGAGGACTAGAAAGCCCCTGAAGCATAAGCACTCGGTAGATGCTCAGGACAGAGAGACCTACCTGGAAGAAGTGATATTTGAAAATTGCTAAGCGGTCTTCACGTAGGGGGAAACAATTGCATTCTTGGTTAAGGAAAATGACAACAGCAAAGAACAAGCAGCATAAAAATGTCCCACACGTTTATGGAACCACAAGGAGGTCTCTATATGATTGGACATTTGTCTACGCTATGTGTTCAGATAATGGGACGATATGAAAACAACCTGATGTGAAAGGAAGAAACCCAGACTTTGTAGGGCCTAATGTGCCATTCTGTGGTATTTGGGGCTGATGTGAGAGTCAAGATTGCGCCTTCTTCTCAACCTATGGTATCGCTGGTTTTGAGGCTCTCATACACCCACTGGTGCTACATATGGAGTCATCATGAGCCCAAACCACAAAGTGAGGGGACAAAAGCATATTAAGTTCTCATGTTCCAAACTCCTCCCCATTTCTCTAAATCCTTCATTTTTGTTAAGGCAATACAATATCATTCTGAAATTTATATTCTGCCAGCAGTTGTTTCTCTTCAATGAGATCAGTATTTGCATAAAATGCAAAGCTTTGCTTCTTCTCACAGTGTAACTGACACACTTTAGGGTGTCTATGCAACTCGCACTATTACTGGTTTGCAAACTTTCTCCCTCCCCAAGGAAAACAGTTCAGTGTCCACTTGTAAATATGACAGTCTATTCCCCTGACCACAGTGGAGCATTATTAGATTCCTTACCCCAGCTGGGCCAGTCAGAGTCCCTCTTACATACATGAACTTCTGCACTTAGCCAGAGAAATTCTGGGCACTATATCAACTATGGTATGTCGCTAATGGGAAGGTCTGGAATCAAGTCTTCTTGGAGATCCCAATGCTGACATGTTCCCACGCTCTCTGCGGCCTCTTAACTCAGACCATCCCTCAGGTTCAGTATTGTTCCAATGAATAGCCTTTTTTGCTTAAATGAGCACAAGTTATTTCCTTCTGGTTTGAAATAAAAATAATCTCTAAAGCAGTTTATTTCATTTTTGTATTTTATTATTCTAACAGTGTAAATCTTCTTGGTGATTTCCTCTCGACAGGCAATGATCTATTCCCAAGGGAGGGCAAAGAAAACCTGCTCCTTTATTTTGAAAATAATTAGCATGACAGGCTAACAAATGCCAACTCAAAAATGTGATTTTATGCTCCCTGAGTAGAGTGACTAATCTTTCATGTTTTAGTATTGTACCTTGGCCAATTCCTGGAAGTGTTACTAACTAGTTTTATGTCCATCCCAATTTAAGGCTGGTCATGTTGGTGCACGCCTATAATCCTAGCACACTGGGAAGCTGAGGTAGGAAAGTCTCAAATTCGAGTACAGCCAAGGCAGTTTAGCAATACTCTATCTCAAAACATAAAATTGGCTACAGAGGTAGGCCAGTGTTAAGGCCATAGGTTCAATCCCCAGTATTACAAAGAGAAAAACTTCAACTTTTTATGAAGATTATATCACCCATAAACCTAAGAGAAGAGAGATCCTAAGACCAAAATTTTAAAAATTAGAGAGATGTGTCCATTTCTGAGTTTAAGCATTTTATAGCACTGGCTTTTGTCTATTTAATTTATGTACTAAATAACAGCCAAATATATTATACATCTGCCTAACAGCTTAAAGAAAGTTCTGGACAGTCATGTTTACCACTGTCAACACCTCCATAATTAGACTTATCATGAGAGAGAGGTTGTATTTTGGGAAGACCTTCAGCAGCTCGCAGAATTTCAGGTGAAAGGTTTTCCCAGCACTGTGGTCCCTTCTGCTTGCCCTCACTCTGTTTTTCTTACTGAGCTACCATCCGGGTAGAGGGATATTCCAAGATATCCAAACACTGCTTTAGCCAACAATAGATGTCACTACGTGACAGCATCCATGCATCCATGGAAAGTAAGGTACTACTTTATGGTACTGTCAGATCAAACCAAGGGTCCAATGTAGACTTTAGAACTAGTGAACATAGAATCCCAATGGTGAGCCCAGGCATAGTTTATGTTCCATCCAAATAGATTCACATTTGCCCTCATTTCTAGTGCTCAGTGAGTTTCTGTGCTTGGGAAAAGCCAACAGCACACATCTTGCCCATATCCATGTGCTTAGGATTCAACCCCTGGAAAGCCTTCACTTAACAGGCAGCTGTAAAACAATCCCAGCCAACATGCAAGTTTCAATTCTATAATCTTATCAAGGAAGGAAACATTACCAGGAATCCTCCATGATAACAATTAATTTTACCTTCTCATTTTTGAAAGGCTTCCACCTCCGAGTCTACTCCCCGCCCCTCTACCAGATAGAGTATGAGACGTGTTGAGATGAGATTGTTAAAGCCCAGAGTGCAGAATTTCGTCAGGACATCTGAGCTACTCAGAAAGCCCTGAGCTCTCTCTTTCTATATATATTATAATAAAATAAATTATTCTGGTGTCACAGACCTTGAATACCTACTAACCTTGGTACACACTTACCTCTAAACAAAAAGAGAATCAATTTGCATTTCCCTTTCTGCTGGATACCATAATGCTTCATTTTACAGTTACCATTAAGGGTTATGGCTATATTTACACATCACATTAGGAAGTTTGTATCCATTGTTCACACATAGTTCCATCGTAATGCTTCAGGTGAAAGGCGTTTTCACAATGATGTTGCTTTTGTCCTGCCCCACAGTATTATCTTGAATGTGTTTATCCCAACAGGTCTCTTCAAGACCTGAAAACTGTCCTTTTCAAAAATGTCAGTCATCACCTTCAGTCACAATCAGAATTAACAATGCTCGAGGTCTCAGGATGTGTGTGTGTGTGTGCATGAGACACACACACACATATAGGTGCATACACATTCACACAGAGTTTGTCTGGGTGGCCTGATACTGTAGGTAAAGCTGCACAGCCCCTTGGATTGACCTTCATGAATTATAATGAGTTGCAACCTGCATAGGCTAAAGAAATAGCTTGAACAAATCACAGGATTCTAAACCATTCTCCAAGCTGACAGATGCTTCAAACCATGCCATGCATAGCCCTTGAATTATCATCTTCTCTGATCTATGGCCTCTTAATTTTATGGGGCAGAGAAAGCAAACCACAGGCATTCATTAAGCAAACATATATGTATGGGACGAGATGGGAAGCATGTTTCTCCTAGAAACCACCAATAGTTGAGTTAGAATAATTGAGAAATGGCCACTGGCAGGTAGAGTAACACAATTATTATAGATGTAACCTTTTGAGAGGTGAAAACAGAAAGTCTTAACCTAGAAAGATAGATGAACTCTGTGAAAAAGAATGATCACCAAAGAGACATTTCACAATGCAACAGCACATATGTGGTGGTTATGGAATAGCATTCCAACATTGACAAATAGCTTGGGCAGAGATCAAAAATTAAATCTTGAAATATTGATATTTTAAAATTGAGTTTTCAAAATAAAAAAACACGTAAAAGAACTATTTTCTCCTAGTATATTTGACAACCACATTTCAAAATATATACAGATATATACTTTATTCTGTATTAGTCCTGTTCTCCTCTTATGTCCTAGTTCCATTTTAAATCAACCCAGTGTACATCTAGAATATTTTTACATTTTGTGAAAAGACTGAATCTTGAATGCTAAATACGTAACCTCCTAATTTTTTTAAATCACATTGTGTTATGAAGGAATTGGATCCTGTGAGGCTAAGGAATGGGTAAAGTATCTTTAAATATTGTCCAGGGCCTTATATGAACCAATTCACAATCACGAAGGAGAGGCAGATAAACGAAAATAACAAAAAACACTGGCAGGACTATGGATGGTTGGAATGAATGAACATCCTCCAACGAGTTTAGGTGCATTGACACTCCACTCAAAACTACTGCACAAGCAGATATTTTCTGTGTGGCCCAGAGAAGAAGGGTAAAGCACATATAAAACAAGTAAAGGGGAATGCGACTGTCTTGGTTACTTTTCTCTCACTGCTGATACAAAATACCCAACATCCAAAATGAAGGAAGGAAAGGTTTATTTAGCTTACAGTTTGTGGAGGTCTCAGTCCATACTTGGCTGGCTCAGAGGCAGAGCGGAACATGGCAGAGGGCAAAATGTTCATGGCAGCAGAGCACAGGAAAAACAACCAGAGCAAAAGGGAGGAATGGCAGCAAGCAGCCTCCTTCCTTCCTTTACATTGTAAACAGGCTCCCCTGACCCAGGGGGCATGTAGAGCTCACACAATCTCCATGCCCTCCTCTTCCACAGGCTCAGGATATATACAAAGTAAGCATCCTGGCTGAATCATTCAGCCAAACCTCTAGACTCCTCAAGTTGACACAATGTATCAACCATAACAGAGGCGTCATGCCTGTTTTGTAGAAATTTAAGGTAGGGGCAGAGTTGACAAAGTAAAACTTATAAATATTTACTGTATTGTAAGTGTTCGATTCCCCTGTATAAAATCAAAAAGCATTTCAATATTATATTTCCTTAATCTTCATTTTTTTTTTCCCATGAACTTGGCATTATTTGGAAGTCTAGCTCTACACTGGACATGTTGGGAACACTGGAGATTCCATGAGTGTTAGGCAGGAAGTCTCCACATGGAACCCACTTTCCCTCCTTCCAGTGTCTAACAAGAGAGAGCTGTGATTTTCACGAGCAAGTGCACAGGAGTGCAGAGTCTGGGTATTTGTGAGTTCTTCCCTAAAGAATGGGAGGCTTAGCTGAGCCTACGTAATTGAACTGTTTTTTGCAATTTTGCCAATAAGCTCCAAACCAGGTTAGCAATAGCCCTTAAAGGACTAGAAGAATATTTGTCGAACTTCACAAATAGAAATCCAAAGAGTGTGAAGACCAAGCTGTGTCATTCAAAATTCCTCCACAGCCAACTTGCATCTTCTTCTGACAAAACCAAATTAATCCTACTAAAGATATTATTCTGAAATAATAGGAGTGATTTAGAAAAACAAAAACAATACTTTTATGATCATTGGTAGCTTCAACCAAAGGGTTTTATACAAAATTAAAAGCAAATAAAAACTGCTTAGGGGTGAGTATTTGTGTTATCCAAAGACTTTTGCTTTATAAAATACTTTTCCCTACAGAATTCTTCTAAATGGTAAACTCCCCTGATGCTTTTAAATGATTGTTCACAGATCATTAACTACTCATAAAAAAGCTGGTAGAAAAATCCTGCCAAAGTATGAGAATCTCCCAGTGATAAACCAAAATTTTAGAAAAGTAAGTCTGAGAGATGGAGTTCAGTTTGCCAGAAATGAACTTTTGTCACAAATCTTCGAATAAAAAATTGTATGCAGGTCATCTTTATATAAGATTTCATGCTTGCAGGCAAGTAGAGACCACTTCTAACACTATTTTTAATTCTGAAATATTTGAGCAGCATTTAGTATTGGTAACCATTAAAATGTGCACCCCTACTATGTCAGTGTTGTCAGGTAAGGTGTTTTCAAACGTATTTGTTGATTAGTAATGACACTGTTACTAATACCCTAGCATAGCATTTTTGTGCACATCTCTCCTTGACTCTTTAGGAGTAAAAGCAGAACGAAGGCATGAAAAGCACACAATATTTAATGCTTTTCATACAAATTGTCCAAATGCTTTTCACAAAAGCAGTTTCAACATGAATTTCCTTTCAGCATAAGGCTTTATTCCTCAGTCTTCTTGAAGAGGACAAGAACATTTTGAAAATTGCTCCTAAGATTTTAGTTGAAAATATATTTGCTTGTATTTCATTTAAAATAATTTAATTCTAAAGTTGAACACAGGTATTATTGTGATAGACTTTAAGCTAATGAGGCTGCCCTTGCTGTTCTCTTGGCAGTCCTGAGTATTTGCCTTGTTGATTTGTACGAGCTCTTTGCCTATTAAGGATAACACACTAGAGATACTCACACATTAAGGAAGTGAAAATGTTCTTACCAGCTATATGTGTTTTTCTACTTAAATTTCATATTTAATTTCACTTGTCAAATTTTTAATGTCTATTTTATTTTATCATTTTGACTTTCTTTTTCTCAATGATAAACAGAGTCATTGAGGTGTTCTATTGCTTTCTATGATTGTACTAAATGCCTCTCCCAGACAGATGAATATATCACTCTTAAGGTCTTTCTAAAACTATCTCTTCCTCGACAGTGTAGAAATACTATCATTTGTCTTGCAGAATTCTGCAGAATTCTGGGCATTCTATGATATGACATCTAAGGGCTTCTTGTCTTTAAAAGGTGGTTAAAATGAAAATTCAGTCATATTTATAATTATAACTGACAAGATCTGATATGTAAAAAAAAAATCTGGCATATCTTGACTAAGCAAAGCCAAATAAAATGCATCTTTAATAGCTTTGAATAACACAGAAGTTATTATGATTGTGCCAAATGTGAAATAACAGGATTTTATGAGTTACTTTGAAATATACTTGATGATGACCTTTACCTTTTTGTATTTGTTGCTTTTGTTTTTGCTTTTCTCAAAAAAACGCTTCCTCCAAATACCATGTAATAAGAGGTGAACGTATCCCGGGGATGGATTGCATCTTCTGAATCCCTTGCGCACAGAATCTTGGGAACAGATTCTCTCTGCTCTGGTCCCTGGGCCCAACTCCCACTTTGCTGCCCGGTTTAATATGGCTTGGATTGTCTCCTCATCTCCTCAGTTCCTATATGAATCATTTTCAGCACTGAGTTCTGATCATTATATACAAGGTCACTTTTTAATTAGAACAATATAGTAAAACATATGCTTGGAAGATAAATGAGGTACAAAGTTAGCTGTGCTACAGTGAACCCTTTTATTGGAAAGCCCTTAAAAATAATAAGCGTCATGTATAGTCCAGGGGCCTTTGCAACATATTTCAGCACAGCAAAGTGCCTGCCACAGTGAATGAATACCCTGTTATAGTGAACAATCATTTGGCAGCATAGGTTATTTTAATGGACACATCACTTTAAACGAAGCCTTCGCCATCTGTTCTGCCCTCTAATTACAGATGCAAAAAGAACATAATTCACAATTGCATCATAAAAAAGTAAGATATAAGTGATTTAAATGCGTGTGTATCTTCTTTATTCAATGCAGCATGCAGCTGTTATGTTGTCCCCATGTTTCAAACACAAATGAGGAGAGAAATCACTCTTCTCTGATGAAGTGAACTCATAGTTTCAGGATATTTTGGGGCACCAATAAATTTTAAATGTTGCTCCCCTAGTACCTCCGCCACAGAGGAGATTCGAAGCCAGGCTCTAATGCACTCAGTGATCAGGTACATCTGTGAAGCACATATTTGCATTGAAACTTAATTTTCAACTTGTTCCTTATTAGTCTACAGTATCTCTGTGACTAGTCAGGTAAATATACCTATCTAACAACAATTAATATAGATGGAAAGATTACAACAAAGAAATCCTCCTATAAAATAATGTGAGAATCTGAGTTACTCTAGCATCACAGAGGTAATTCTTGGCAGATGTCTGCATAGTTCTTGTATGAAACCATTCAGATTTCCCAAGACTAACTCTCTGATAGAACTCTTTTCTTTCACCCTACAGTCTCAAAAATTCTCCAGTCCTCCGTAGTGGATTTTCAGCTGAACAGTTTCTTGTTTAAGGAAAAATGCATTAAAAAATAAAGTTCACCATGAACTTAACTCCTCATTGAGAATGTGTAACAATCCCACCATTAGTTGGTACTGACACAAGCATTTCTTCAGAATACAATTTTGTTTCTTAATTTTTAAAAGTCTGTCAAATTATTCTATATATGCTCAATTTGTTTTCAGACAAAAAAGTTAACAATGGATTAAAATTTTAATTGAGAAAAATGCTTACCTTTTAAGGTAAATCTTTGGAAACAGTGCTAAAAATCAATTAACTAGGAGCATATACAAAGAAATTATTTAAAATGTTATGCAGACTATTTTAAATTCTATTCTGTAACCCTGTGAGTACTAACGAAATATTGTTCAACCAAAGCTCTTCTCTCAGATTCACTGTGATTTTGCTAAAAATGATATATATGTCATATGGTCATTGTTATTTTGAAATTATTTATTAAACAGTTTAAAAATTTATCCTCCCCTACCAAATTAATTTGCTTTCTAATTTGCCTAATTGTTCTAGCTTCATAGATTATTTACAAGTAAACAATATTTAGAAAAGTCTCAATGGCAAAATTATAACTGCTGTGTTTAACATTTATGAGATTGCATATTAAATGTATATGTGTCATAGCTAATATGAAATCTTCTCAATGTGTACATTATTTATGGGCATATACAGGTATACAAATAACACAAACAGATTCTCTTCAGCAGACTATGATTTTGCCTGTACAGGTAACGATGCTTCCCATTGATCAATATGTGAGCAGAATATTTTAAATAATCAGGAAAATTTATAGTTTACAGCCAAAGCATAAACAAATTTGAGTGTTGAGGTCCTCAGACCCCTTGTTAAAGCTGTTAATGCATTTACGTTTTCTGTGAGTATTTTATTTCATGTAGCCCTTGTTCAAGACTTTTGTTGATCATGTATTAATTGGTATCAGAAAAAATCTTATATCAGTCAATCCATAACATAGCTTGATAGTAAGTATTGCCTATTTAAATTATCACTATTTTGAGGCAAATGTAGCACACAATCAGAAATCTCCATGCAAATCACCAGAACATTCGTATGTGTTTCTATTCCAAGGATATTACCTCTTGTTTAAGAAGGTACGAAAAGGGTGCTTCTCTATTGCAGAGACTCTCAAACTTTAGTTGGTAGCAATATGAGAGAAGTACAAATCCATTTTATAATAAAATACACTTAATCATTTTACACTTTCATTTGAAATTATATTGCTCCACCTTTTCTAACGTTAGAAATTACAAAAAATGCTGGGCTAGGAAAATTTATATTGCCTCTTCTGCATTGATTTTCATGGTACTTCTATGAAAACAGAAGTCTAAGAATCAAACTTTACCAGGAAATTGGGGGAGAATATTTTGGAACATAAAACAGAAACCATCACTGTTTATTTCTTTTGCTCCTGTTGCAGAGATCAAATCCAGGGCCTTGGGCATGCTAGCCATGTCCTTTAGCACTGAGCTACAACTTCACCCTATTCTTTTACTGAAAATTTTTTTTTAGTTCATTGTCTGTGTGAACATATTCTTTAAAAGTAAATAACATGTTGAGTAATTCCAAAGTTTAGAATACTAGGGCTGTTAAAAAGTGAAAATGAATAAATCCAGTGTGATTAACCCATGTAGACATTTTAGAGTCTATCTATCTATTTAAAGTTTTTTATTACAGGCAATTAATTTTACTAGAAGAACTAGAATTACAGAAAAGTTGAACTAAAAACGATGTCCTGATAAATGCCTTAATTGAGACTCTGTATTAGGTATAATTTAGAGGAATTCAGAAAAGAAATCCGATTATTATTTCTGCACACATGGCTTTCTGGAGACAAGATCATCTGAATAATTGTTTTACAAAGATTCAAGTATCTTTTACTTTAGAAAGAACAAAATGGATCACTACCAAATGTTTTACCTACTTGACTATATTTTTTTCCATTTAAGTGAGTAATAAATTCTCTCTTTCTCACTCTCTCTCTGCTTGCCTCTGTCTCTCTGTGTCTATCTCTCTCTCTCTCTCATTCCTCACTGAATTTATTTAAAATTCAAAATTATTTGTACAAAACCTGGTAATCATCAACAAGTTCAATTTTTTCACAACATTTCAGAGCTGTTGTTACCAAATTTGACATTAACCTAAAAAGAATTGCATTCATTGGACAGCACGTAAATGGAACCTAGTGTTGTATCAAGGATCCTGAGTAATAACAGACAAAATCAGAGGTGAAGGTTCAGGTGTGTGCAGCGAGTCATATAGACTTTTCAGGAAGAGGACATTGCAACTTCACTCCGCATAAAGAACCTCAAATAAGATATACGAGAAGCAATGACACTCAACTGTATGTTAGTGAAGAGTATCCGTCTTTGTCCCTATTGTTAAGCTGAATCTGGTATTATAAACCTCTGAGACCGCACAAGCAGATGTGGTGTTGATGTTAGTATAGGAAATGTGGGTATGATGTTGCTCACTGATACCCAGTGACATTTAGAGATACGTGGAGATGAATGGCCATGATGATGGTGATAGCGATGGGATCAGTGATGATGGTGAGATGATGTCAAGGATATTTTGAATACTTATATAGCGCTACATTGTCCTGGACTCTGTTCTAAGAATTTGATTTATCTTATTCTACTTAATCTTTCCAATAATCCAGTGGAGACAGTCACAAATGACCAAAATTACAGTCTCAAGTTCAGAAACTAAACAACAGCGGTGAATCTGTGGAAATCTTTGGCAATTCACACCAGCTCACCTGTACAAACCCTAATCCTTTCCGCTCTAAATAAAACCCTTTTTAGCAAGTAATTATGACTAGGCTAAGTGGAGAAACACAAGACCAATGTATTTTATTATAAATTAAAGCCAGAAAGTATCATTATCATTGTATTTATGTTGGCAGGTGCATATTGTGTATTCAAGCAATTTCTTTCTAGACAAGGTGGCAAACTTGCTCAAAGTATACACCTAGGAGAGTAACAACAACTAAAGACAGAAAACAGCATCTCTAAACTCATCACAACAAAAGGTAACTAATTTCGAGTAACAGAGTCCAGCTGTGTGAGGAACACTGTTTTAGACAATATAGAGGGGACAAAAAGATTTAACATTTGTCCTTTAGGAGCTTACCATCCACTTAGAACACACTATGGTGAACTCATTGAACTATAATAATTTAAGAATAAAAGCAGAAAATTCTTAGTTCATTAAATGGAAAATAAGCAATCATTCTTTTTTTATGAACTCTTTTGCAATCTCTCTCCCACTCGGATGTTGGTCACCTCTCTTTCTATGCTTTCAAAATCACATGGGAGCTATTTAAACATGTACCTCCCAGTACCAAGCCTATCTGAACCTTTGTTTTTACATCTGTAAAATGAGATAGTGAGTATCAACCTCAGAGGGTGGCTATAGAATTGAGCCAAGAAAAAAATGTTGAGAAAATTTCCTGGCACATGCTTGACACTCAGTCAATGATAACTAACATCAATATTATTATTGCTACCTAAAGCTCCATACCAGACTTCCTGACCAGATTTATCATTGTCCTGTGAGCTTGTTAATAATTATAATAGCTCCTAGAGACTCCACTGTATATTTTTTTCTCAAATGGGAATAATGAAACATGGTAACTTCCAATATTAGAGTTAGTATTCAAAGGAAAAGCATTCACTGGCCTTGTGGAGGGTTCAAGGTTGGCTTGCTAGGAAGGTGAGTTGAACTGTTCCAGAGAATGAAAAATATTTCATTCTGCATGGAAAATGAAGGTTGTGGCATAAGTAGAAAAGAGATGCTGTCTCAGAGAATCATATTAGATTTATATAAAAGAATACACACACATACAGAAAATATGTTTGGTGCCATGAAAAAGAGGAACTGGGGGTTATTGCTATAGTTTAGGACTGAAAATCTGAGAACAACAGAAATAGAAAGGTTATAATCAGGTCATAGGATAAAGTATGAAGTGGCAGCCTTAGATCACTGTCGACATATAGGAGTCAAGGAGCAAAAAGAGAATAAAAATATTCCCAAGTGAGGCCAAGCCTGTGAGTTCAGACAAAAGGGCAGTGATAATAATACAAATGAGAACAGAGAAAACCAAACCTGTTTTCCTAAACAGAGACAAGAGAAGCGTTTGAAATATACGAAGGTTGAGATCTGCAGATGGTCGAGTTGGATGTGCAATGCTGAACCACAGGGAGAAACAGAGGTCTAGAACTAGAAACAATGACTGTCTCCTTCATTCAACTGATCTTCATCCTTGCAAAGCTAGAATTAAGGCGCATAACTAATCGCAGACCTTCAACAGAAGTTTCTCGGTGCCAACGTGATTGAGAAAGACAAAAGCCCATCTAGGCATTCTTTTTCAGATAATGCTCCTGTGGCCTTGGTTCTACTTGGTTTCTTTGCACAGAGGGAGTTCTTTGGTCTTTGGTTCAAAAGAGTATCTTTTCCTTTTATCTTCAGCAATAGTCCAGCTCTGGAGACAAAGTGAGTGAAGGACAAAGGAAGGTGTTGCTGGCTCAATACAATTTTCAGTCAACAGACCAGTGTCATGGTGTGAGTCCACAGCCTGTATCAGCACACAAACAAAAGGACTGAAATATCCACTTAACCTGAAAGAGAGGTTTGTATCATGCAAAGTGAAATAAGAGTTTTAAAAAAGAAAAGTAAAATCTTCAACAGGCCAGAAAATAAATGTTTATTTAAAACAATTTTTAAACTCTGATTCAAAGGGGTGTCATCAGGTCAATCGCTAAATCCCAGGAGGCCATTCACATGCCAAGTCTCAGCCTGGAGAGTTGGCTTTTAATGGTGTGGTTACAAAACTATGTGTCCTTAAGTAAGGCTAAGAAAACTCCAAAGGCACATCCATTCCAATTCCATGATGCAGGCCTAAATATAGATTGGTTGAAATGCTTTATCATGGACACAAACCAAATTCACTGGCCTTTGTAGATATCATTTAACGGTACCTTAAGTGAGATTTCCATCTTTAGTATCCAGGTGTGTGAAACACTACCACATTTGTTTTTTGTGATTACTTATGAACTAGGTTGCTGTTAGATCTCAGAGAACAGGCAAGAAAGAGAAAATAAATTATTTAGATATAAGTTTAGATTGCTTCTTTTAGAGATAAAAAACTGAGAGAGGTTAAATGGGTATCAAATCTTGTTAAGAGCACACAGAATAGGACTGAGCTCTTCCCAGAGCACAATCCGGGAGTTTTCATAAGCATCTTGCTGTCTCCCAGATTAGAGGAACTGAACGGAAAACAGTGAAAGACACGGTGAGTGCTGGGGTTTGCAGAATGACCCATTCGTCCTGTGCTTTGAGTCAGGGTCCAGAGGACACACAGTGTGAGGTAGAAAAGGGTGAAAAACAAAGCCAGCCACTTTCTCTCTGTAATCAGAGGTGCTGAGAATATGCTGTGCTTCCAATATCCTTTGGCACCGAAAACACGTGGAAGCAGGTGACCTTTCCAGAGACATGGCTAGAAGAGACAGACCTAGGCAGAGAAAAGCGTAGCAAACTTTCCAGTTCCTTCTCTCATCATCCCTTACCTTTTCTTTTTATTCCTCCTACAAACCCAGGTTCCTCATAGTCAGGTGTTTTCTTCTGTTACAAAAAAAAAAAAAAAAACTGCAAGTGACATGTCTGGAAACTGCCATGTAATTATGTTTGAGAGCTAAAGACCCAAGGTCCCGTAAAGAAGAAAGCTACAGACCAGGCAGACACAAAAGCTCATCACTAGGTTCTCACTACAGCCTGCCGGGACCCCAGACCTGCCTCACGAAAATGGGAGTGTAATTCCAACACAATTTCTAATTTCTTCAACCAATAAGGCTTTACTTAGAGAAAAATGAATACAAGTATATCCTATAAAACAATGAATTTAGTGACCTCAAAGGTAAAAACTAAAGAAAATTACTCAAGTCAACCTCCCAAACATGATACATTTACCAAAGTTACTGCCGTAATCATGCAAAAGCTAAGTACGATAACTTAGAAACAAGGGCTTCAAGCTTATGATGAAATACGTTAGCTTTAGAATTCTCCTAAAGAGAAGTTTAAACTGATGAGAAGAATCTAGTCCATACAATCTCTATTTTCAGGAAACTCATTTCCCAACTTGCAACTACTAGTTATTAGGGCAGACATGTTTACTTAAAAGACCCAAAGGAAAGATTCAATCTCAAATACTTCCCCATCAGAGGAGAAATAGTTAAGTTTCAGCCTCACACAATGTTCTGCTGAATGAAGCTGTAGCAGAGCTGTTTAAAATAGAGTATCTAAAAGACCTTGGATCAGTAATTTCTAAAATATGTGTTCAGTTGTCAAGTGATGGAAAGAGCTGCCATAAGTAAAGGGGTCTCTATATTTCAGCACTGCATAAGGAATGGAAGGAAAATCCAGCTAGGTGTTAAAATTGCCTGCCGTGGGTTTGATCTAGATTCCACCATTGGGATTTAAGTAGAAATTTCTTCTGCCATTCATGTCTCCACTCTGATTTCACCTAAAGCTGGACACAAGGGGCTTGGAAGTATTTGAGCTTCCACATTTCCTCACTCTGCACATAAAACACTTTTGGATAGTTTGGTAGAGTCCAAGCTCCAAGCTTTTGAAATCTACTCTGGATACAAACAGGCCCAACTGGGGACAGATGTTGCATGTTTCTACCTGGGTGCAGCTCAGACATTATCTTTCAGTGAATTTCTTTAAGGAGTGAAAGACAGGTGTGAATATGGAATCTACAGGCAGAGAACTTAGCGTGACATTCAGGCAGATCTATCCTCAACACCCAACCCAGGTTGACTATAAGCCATCAAACCCAGTGTGGGCTTTATCCTTTGTTGCATATTCTGACACCAACGGCAAAAATGCAAATGTTTTCTCTATGCTTATTTATACTCCGTGAACAAGACGCTAATAATCACAGCTATCAAAGGCAGCAGACCACACAGCTGATGTACTCTAGCCTCTAGCATGGATAATACTTACTTCTCCTTAAATTAATTGTTTTAAAATCCTATTACCAACATATTCTCAGGAAAGCATTTTACTTTTTGGCCTTGTGATAATCAGACAAATGCCATTGCAGTTTTCAAAAACTATTTTAAATCACATAATTGTACATGTTTTTAATTTTGCTTCCTGCGTTCATTTTTCTTCCATCTACAACCATTTCCAGGGATCTCAAGAAAATGAAAGAAGCTGCTGTGACCAAACTGGAATGCATGAAAACCCTAGTACCTCCTCCTAGAAGACGAGGAAAAGATCCCACGACTCTGCACTCATCCCCCATCTATGCCCTTAAGACACATGTCCCTTCTGCACCAGCCTTGCTCTCGCAGTCCTTGCTCCCTAGCAAAAGGGAAAATAGTTCTATCTCCTGGGGCCATAATGTGAGGCCTGGGAGGAAATGTTGTCTTTTGGGAAATAGCAAAATTGTGTGACTACATTAAAGTCAACACTATTTATCTTCACCTCTTGTCCTATGGGTTGACAAAGAGACACCACTGTTAGGCCCAACCCCCGTGCGCAGCTGCAATAGAAAAAAGGCAGGGACTGGTACTTTCAAGTGTCAGACCTTTTGTGCTGACTACTAGTTTATGAGGCTGATGTCAAGCATTGCAGTCAATGAAGGCTTTGTCCGAGGTATACGGGGCAGGACAGTGGAAAAACTGCCCTCTCTTAGATCCCAGGCCCATCCATCTTCCCCTTCCTCTGTTTCTCAACTTTTCTGTCTCTTGAGCAGACAGAGAGAGGATCCCTCCTGGGTTAATGTACTGGAAAATTGCTCTGCATGTTTATGAGGGGGTCCCTTCCAAACGAAAGAAAAAAGGCAAGGAAAAAGAACTGGGAAGAAGAGTAGTTTTTCCCACTGAACTCATTGGCCTTAAGCTTGTGGGTCTGACCCTGATTAAGAAAATCTCAATGTCCTGCTAGGAGGTTTATTGTGAAGTTTGGCAGAACATACTTCCGATTGAATTTTTTTATTATTTATAATCACAAAGTGGTTTTGGACAGCTCTCATCACCCACCCTGACCCCAAAGATGTATGTGCTTACACGTGCACACGCGCACACACACACACACACACACACAAACACACACAAACTCACCTGCACCCAGCCCTTACCCTTGAAGGAGTCCTATCCCCATGCATCCACTTTGCCTCTGAACCATCTAATCTGCTCCTTGCAAGAGATGGTTTCCCCAAGGCGATTCTCTATAAATAGAAAACACATTATTTTCATATAGTTCCATGGATCTCCTGGACCATGTGAACTATGTCATGGATGGATGCAGAAACCAGAGAAGACTGTGTTACATGATCTCTTTCTTATTTTAATGTTTTTTCTAGCTAAAAATAATATTCTCCACGTCTAAGCTCTTTCTTCCACTCCTATTTTATTCCAGTATGGGAGGCTTTAGGCTAAACCAAATATCATATGAGTGGCTAAGGCATCAACCATGTTTGCTCGTGAAATAAAGGTCTACAGTGGTACCAAGAGATTATATAAAACTGTGCTGAGTTTTTCCAGAAAGTTCTATGCAAGAATCATGAGAGTTTGGCAAGAGTTTGGGTAACCATAGCCAACATAAAACATGCACATTAGAACCCAGGAGAGACACAGGAAGTATTCTTTCAGAAAATGAAGACAAACAACAGCAGCTTGGTGCAATTTTCTTCCTCCTTCACCAGTTTTGCAGAAGTTACTAGCTGCTTCCATTATTAATTTAGCCAGAGAAATTGGAAGTGATGGTAATTTACACATGAAAGCTCTACATAGCTGGGAACTGGAGGAAGCACCAAGAAAGATACTCTAAATACAAATTTGTATTTTTTTTAAAAAAAGGCCTAAAAATGACCCAAACAAATAAGATTAATAAAAGGGTGAAATCAATCTTCAAATGTCCACAGATTGTGAGTTCTGTTTCCAATATCTCAGAAGAAAATATTGGCATGAAGTTATAATTTCCTCACAGATGACTGACCAACTTTTCTATCCTGTTAGGCAATTTATGCAACAGTTGATCAAGCACAGCTATTTCTTTTTTCTGTTTATGATGTCAAAAGTTAAGAGTCTCTCTGAAATGATTCGATTCTAGTGCAAGGAGAATTTCCTGCTCCTTTTCCCCAATCTTTTCCTGTCTACACATTCAGCCAAGATTTATCCCCATTAAATGTCTTTTCCACAGTTCCAAACTTTTGTTGTATTGACAAACTTGGGGGTCATTTAAATATTTAGTAAGACTGTAAAAAGAAATGGGGTGAGGGTGATAAATTGTGCCCAGGAGAGTGAGGGGGGCTGTCAGTAAGTCAAACACACACATTAATAGGTACCCCTAATCTCTTTGCCTATTCCCTTTTGTAATCAGAGGTCAGAAGCTTTTGGTCCCCAGGTCTGATCCCTGAAGACCCTCAATAAGCAGATGTTACTGTAACGTGCTCAGGGAATCAAGCATAAATAGGACCCCTGACCCCGGGTGTCAGCTGATCCACCGACTCTTAGAAATATACTCTTCACTTTTCTAAACGCCACTCTTTCCCACCATCCCCCTCTGACGGCTGGGCGCCTTCGCCTGGGTTTCTAGGCCTGTGGCTGTTGCTCAGGTCCCTACACACTTGCTCTCAGTGCGACCTTTCTCTTCACAGAGGTCAAAGGCCTGAGACCTTAGGCCGGCCTCTTTTCTTGCTGAAGGCCAGCTGATGAATCATTCCCAACTGGAAGGGAACAGAGGGGCGGGGAAGACCCCGAAGGCCTTTTGAGAGAAACAACTGTGGCCTATACATCAGCATTTGCCCTGTTCTGACATTTTCTGAACTGAGCCTCCTGCCTGGGAGCCTAAGGAAGAAGGGACCAGCGGAAGCACAGGAAGGTCTCAGTGAAGTAAGAACAAGAGGGATAATGCAGTCCTCCAGGTAGTGTCATGGAAGACTACCCAGGAGAGAGACGGGGATAGGGACAGGGACAGAGACAGAGAAATGCAGGCTGTACTGAACACACACCCTTGATTTTAGCTTTCGAAGCCATATTTTACAAAAAGTGAGAAAATAGTGACATGTGCTTTTCCTCCACTATAAGAAGACTGGTCAAAAGGACTGTGATTACTTATCTATTAAGAGTTCTCCTGCTTCTCGTTAACAAAAATATAAGTGATGTAATTTATCTAAAGACATTATAACGTGTCTCCTACAAGACAACTCCATCTGGGTTGCCTGAGGAGGGCAGGGTGGCACTGTAAGCTGTGATCTTTGCTGAAATTACCTAGAAGGTACCAGACTTTTCATTGCTCTGTTCTTCCTAGAACAATCTGGCTTGTAACTTTTAATTTTTTGAGCACTGTGTAGTTAACCTGACTTTCTTTCCGAAAATCTTTAGTAGCCTTACAGGAAAAGTTTGCAAATATTACTGGGGAGCATGGGCTGCTGGAGGTAGAGCAGACCCCAGAGAGGAGCCCCAAGATGATTCTTCTAGAAGCCTCAGAGGACTAGAATATAATTCTGTGATGTGGAATCTACTAATTTATAGCTCTTTTAAGAATTCATGTTTGTGATTCTCTCTGATCATTGTAAGAAATTCATAGACAGACTGAGGAAGCAGTAACCGCATCTAAGATGATACAGGCTGAAAAAAAAAGTTATTCATTTTGTTTTTATCAATGCTTTTAAAAATAGGCTTGTGATTATCTTCATTAAATTTAGTTTTCTTGTATTACATTGATTTTAATAGGTCACAATATTAAAAATAGGGATTATATTTGTTCCTGCCTAGAAAATTTGCTCATGTACATAAATGATCTTTGTTACTTGCTGAAGTTTTCCTTCAAATTTTTGTTGCTTCACTGTATTTGTTTTTCTCTGTTTATATAGGGAAGTGGGGGCGCATTGAGAAAATGTTGGGGACAATCTTCCTAATAAAAATTGTGCATATATGAGCAAAAATAGGGAACTATGTGTGCTAAGAATATCTATTGCTAGACAAGGCAGCCCACAGGTGACAGTTTTCTTGGTCCTATTTGTATAAATTTCTCCTGCCACTATCAGGATCTTCACATTTACCTCTCGATATTAGAGTCTAAAAGACTATCTTTTCTTGGTTCTCTGATAACATCTAACTCAAGAGAATTTCCTAAATCAAGAACCCGCACACTTGACTAATCATCAGACACACATGAATATTTTTATACCATGAAAATTTCTGGACTGGGATCCCACATTTATGAAATTAAAAAAACCCTGGATTTCTAGGTAACTATCAGTATCTATGGATTTTTCTACATGCTTTAGCTATAGTCCAGTCAATTCCTCTTAAAAATTAATAAATTATTTTCAGCAACAAGTTAAAATTGTATGTGTATGTTATGTAAAAGATGTTTTTAAATAGATACATAGTAAAACAACAAAATCTAGGAATCCGGGGAAGATGGCGACCAGGTGAGCAGCAAGGGAGCGAGCATCCTTGATAAACACCACCAGCTCGAGACAGACTTGGCGAGCGTGAATGCCGGGACCTCGGCTGGGAAGTTTAAACTGGGCGTATTTCTCTGAGATGCCGGGGGAGATGTGGTAGGGCGGACCAGGCTGCCGGGGCGAGACGTGGGAAAGTCCCAGACGC